>JAQFXV010000641.1:0-19692 GCA_034694065.1 Camisia spinifer
GTATAGAATACCTGTTACTCCAAAAGTTCCGTCGTCTAACTCACAGTCCTGTCGATCAGAGTCAGAAATCAAAACTTCAAGCATGAGCTCCTCTAAAGACCATCCGTTCGCTTGCGCTACGAATTGTCGGGTGGCTGTTATGTAAGCCTCAGGATTGAAGAGTCCGCCCAACCATACATTCAAATTCTGAATAAGTTATTGTTATTAGATATCAAAAGTGAATAAAAGTTATTCGTTTGAAACAAACCTTTAAATTGAGACTTGAAGTGGAGGAAACTTTTTGCAATTGTTTGACTCTATCAGCGAAGTCAGTAATCCATTGAATAACAGTACAGGTTTGGGGAACTGTATATTTTCTCCAATGCGTTGGAATCATGCCTTTGGCCAGAAATTCAATGATCTCTCTGTGATAGTTCGTCTGCTTCTTCTCTCCCTTACAAATCAGTTGAACATCTTCTAAATCATGTCGAACATCATTAAGCAGTTTCGATGCAATGTTAACCTCTCTTTCAAAGTAACGATAAAGCGGTTCTTTTATATTATCCGACGTTCTCTTCATTGTTTGAAGATTATTAGGTATAAGTCTGAGCCAAGTCGTCGCCGAATTGAGTAAAGTTCTCATCCAAGCGGGTCTGCCATCAGATGAATGACGCTTTACTTTCATACCTTCTTCACTCTGCATAACAATATCGTCGTCGTCTTCAAGTAATTGCAGTTTAAGAAGTTTTGCGATCAAATCTATGCCATGATTTGTGAGAAGAACTTTCTCGGCATTGTTGGGCAAACCCAACCACGAAGGCGTCTGATGGTCGGGAAGCGATTCCACCCAACTTAGGAATTGATCTCTACGTAGAATACCTTCAGGTATAGAAATAGAACTCTTTCCGTCTTCAGTTCTTTCAACCCCAGAAACTAAAGCGAATTCTGGATCAAAACTTTTTGATGTAAATAATTTATTGACGAAAGAAGTCAACAATCTTTGATCGAAATCATTATCGATTTTTCCGCCATAAATGCATTGACCGAATAATATTCCGATTGCATCCCAGGGAACCTTTTCTGGCGGCAAATTAGTCCTTCCCATCGCCACTGTATCGATCCAAGTGTCGAGTGTATCGCAGGCGACTCTTAGATCTGATTCATTAAATTCATACCTTTTAGACCATCCCAGAGGACAATAACGTAGTCTTTCCTGAACTATTGCGTGAAACCATGAAAGCAAGAAATAAAGTCTCGACCTTTCGTTGGGCGCTCTCATCATTCTTGAGGCAGGAATAGTACTGAAGGTTCTTAAAAGATTAGCTCTTATTCCAGGCGGTGGTTCGAACACAAATATTCTTCCGGCACGTAATAAATTGACCGGAACTTTAGGGTGTATTTCGAGTGTAAGGAAAAGTCTAAAAGTCGGATGAGTTTGCAATGCGTGTAACTTTTTCTCGAGTTGTATTAGCCATTGAGGCGCCAAATGTACGTTTTTGAGTAAAACCCATTTTCCACTTTTTGACGCAGAATTGATAGACTTCTCCGCCTGACTGAACCCTTCAGCGGATCCGATGGCTATCGATGTGATTGTTTTATTCAATTCGGCCGCGAGATCATCGACACGACCGCTGGCATCATAGCCGGGCACTGAACACATCAATATTGGAGTCGAAGCTTTAATCTCCTTTTCAATAATAGATCCCAAATCGAACTCCGCTTCTGCCGCATGCAAAAAGTCAGACCCAAGTATTGAATTAATTACTCGATTAGCCATTGCTATAATCCTATCGGGTCTAAAAGATTGAATGACTAATAACTGTTGCATTGTTTGGCCAATAGGTGTAAGAGATTTCTCTTCATCCCATAATTGGGGAACATTTGTTTCCGGAGAACCGCTTTGAACCCATTCATTGAATTCAGTCAATTCATTGATTTTTTGTTGGAGATGTTTGAAGGCTCGCAATTTTGAGAGAGCGGTCGCGCCTTCCAATTGATCTGATATAAGACCTGTGGCACGAATGGTCGGCTGTCCCGGCAAAATGCCTTCACGTCCACGCATCAGATGATCAAATTCTAGCTCGAAATTCGATTCACTTTAAAGAGAAAAATATTTGAATGATTCAAAATTTTTTTAAAACAATGTTTCAAATATGAGTCAAAATACTTCGAAAATCCTCTCAAATAAATTTTGCATAAGAGAAGTGCGAATACGAGCCAATCTTCGTGTAACATTCCTCGAGTCACTCGTTGATAAACGACCTGAAATCAAATAAATTAAGTGAATAACTGATTAAATATTTTTGAAATACGAATAAAAACTCACTTCAAAAAGTGTTCGAGTAATTGACGAAAGTCTAGAGTTAGGGTCTGTCATGTTATTAAGCAATGGATTATTGGTCAAAACATCGTTATAGATATCCAGAAAGAAATGAAGAGAATATTGATATAGAAAGTGGACCTGATTTAGACCCTCTAAAGTAAAATATATAGAACTACACGCTTGAGATAATGGCATATATTGTTGCGAAACTGCGTCCACTTCTGCCATAACTTTATCAGTTTCTTCCACTTTCTTTGAAATGTCTGCCGCGTCGTTCTTTAACTTCTCAAGAGTACTAATAATGCTGTCGTCATCTAATATCCTGCCCTTCGCGTCATTCAATGCTTGAAGCAATGATTTTTCGAGTTGTCTGAGTTTCACGTGAAACTCTCCCTGAAGTTTCAATAGATCCGATCGCTTCTCATCAATATCAGGTCTCTCAGCCTTAAGAACTTGATTAAGACACTGACACTGTAGACTACTTCGTGTGACTGTGAAGTTGACAAAAGTCACGCGCGAACATATGTCTGGCGGAAATTCAACGGTTGGATCTCTTGTTGAAAGGAAAATACAAAAAGATGGCGAAAGATCTATGTCCTGATCGCCTAAAGTTATGAGAACACGTCCACCAGTTTTACGAACCTCTCTATTCAAAACTGGATTCAATATCGGATCATAACTCTCAACGTCCTGTACAAGCAGTGGATTTCCAAAACGAAGAGCACTTTCGAGATTTTTTCTAAACGAGTCGTCTAAGAAACTGGTTTTTGTGATTCTCTTACTTTCATATTCACTCAGAAGGAATTTCGTGGCCTGACCTGAGGGGTCAATTATCAACGGATATCTATTGAATCTTTTCAACATAATAGCATTTTCAGTACACAAGTCATCAGTTGGTAATGAGTTCGCCTGCCATCGAAGGCGTTCGTCTGCACTCGAAAGGTATTCAGTTCGAGCCAAATCAGGTCTGAACTGTATGTTAACCTGTTGTAAATGTGTGCACCAGCTATTGAATAGACTTTGTCTGTATTGTTGATCAAAATATCCGGCATAAGCCAGAAATGCTGACGACAACAACACATCTCCGGCAATGGTTTGCATTTGACTTTTAAATGTTTCACTCGATTGTTCCCATCTCTCCTTTTCATTGCTTAAACTTTTGAGAAGTGCAATACTTCTGTCAACTTTAGATTGAACTGAAGCCAAGTCAGCTTTAATAGCCTGAGCCTGACTCACAAGATTGGCGTACTCTTCCTTATAAGAAGCAATACTTCTTTCTAACTGAACAATTATACGATCAGTTTCTGCCGCTTTATCTTTATTGCTTTGCGCCTCAGCTTCCAAACTATTTAATTCATTTCTAAGCGGTTCAATTCTGTTGAGCATATCTGCATAATTGACTTGAGCGATGGCCCACTTCACTAATGGACCACATGCTAAACTGGCACGATTTACTTTTTCGAAATTATAGTCAGGATTATTAAGGTATTTATTGAACATTTTCTGACGAATATCATCACTGAAATTATTAGAAAAAAATTAAATTAGCTTTAAAATTGTTATTATATTTATGTAATAATAATAATAAAACGCAGAAAAACTATCAAAATATCCATCAAATCTTTTGTCATAAGTCTTACGAAATACTATCAGCAGAAAAGCTTATAATGTTAGGAATAAAGTTTTCGCGAATTATGACACTTCTGATTGACTTCCAGTCAAGGGCTGGTTCGCCGAGTAATAGACAAATAGATTCCAAAGTAATCTTTACGGGAAGCGGAGGATTACTCATAGATCTGACTTCCACTAAATGCTGACGTTTTATTGATTTGACGGCTATAATAGACATAATGAATTATAAAGTATTAATACCTGATGTCATCTGTATGAAAATTAACGATTGTAGAAATGAAGTTATCACGCATTAAAACAGAACGAATAACTCTCCATTCAGTTGTGAACTCTCCCAACAAAAGGCAAATGGATTCAAGGGCTAACTTAACAGCTGGAGGAGGATTTGTCATAGATCTAACTTCTACTAAATTCTGTTTCTTAATTGATTGAACCGCTGGAATAAAAGTAAATCAAATCAAATAAACCAAATCAATGATGGGAAACATGCAGAAAATACAAACAAACTCAACGCATGCAACAAATAATAGAATGAGATAACAGTGCTTGAGATGTATTAGTGTCTTATTCGTTAAGTGTTTTCATTGATACCTTGTTGCGCGTCTTCAACTGCTGGCTTCACTTTAGCCAAGTCTGCCATCACATCATTAGTTTTTTCTGCAATGGAAGCCTCTTGTGTCTAATCATTGGGAGAAAACATATAGATTATAATATCATAAACAAAATAATCTAATATTTAATTGACTTACTTTAAGCATTATTTGAATTTCTTGTGATTTAACTTTTCTTCGTTCGGCCTCCTGTTGGTCTTTAAGCATTTCTCTGAGCTTTGCATTCGCCGCTTGATTCTTGGCCTCCAATTCATTACTCTTAGAGGCTAATGATTTTTGCAGTTCTTCTACTTGTTCGACAGTTTCCCTTATTTTCGAAAGACCGACATTCAAGTGCAACTGTTCGTCTTCGAGTTCAGAACATTTCTCATAAAACAGTTTGACGTAATGATTGATGAAATCGAGATAATGTCTGGGAGTAATAGTTGTAACTCTTCCGCCGCGTTTCAGTAGTCTTTCATTTGCGTGATGTAGGGTTTGATGAATGTATACAAAAGCATTGACAACAGCGTCGCGATGTGTGGGTTTTTTTGTGAAACCGGGAAAGGCTGAGGGAAAATATGTGGGCGCCTGATATTTGGTGTTATCGATATCCAGCTTAGATGTGAACTCTCGGCCCACTTGGAATAGTGCTTCGTTAGTCCAATCACCGAACCAGTTAAGGACACATCTATTGAATAGAGCCGGAGATGTGGCCGCTCTGTCTTTAAGCCCTTCTGAAGAAGGATTCATTGTGAACACGACGTGTAGATTCTTAATCACTTGATGAGTGAACCACTTGTAAAGTTCTTCATTCGAGTCAAGCATAAGACCTTCTCTTTGTGAGGCGTCTTTACATTGTGTTATAAGAGTAGTGAATTCATCGCCTTCGAAAAGTCCGGGCACTTCACCGTTTGCGAGAAGAGTATTCATTCTCTCTAAAAATCCTGAGTCCATAACATTAGATTCGTCTAAAATAAAGCAAATCTTTTCGTCTTTACAACCGGAACGTCTCAACACAGAACGCAAGTCTTCGTCAAAATCTGCCGCAGAATACTTGTTGTGTACTTTGATTTGAAAAATGCTCAAACCGTTCATCCACGCGACAAATCTCGAAAGAGTTGTTTTTCCGGCACCGCTCACACCGATGAGTAATACGTGTCCCTGCGGTTGACGGAAAATACGATCAATTCTTAATACGTGATCCAATACTTCATTAAATAAAACTAAAGACACGTCAAGTTCTTCTTCATAGAACACTTTCAATCGAGCTTTTGTGAACTCTCTCAACACTTCGCGATCAACAGGAATATAATCTTTAGACAACCAATTGCTGTAAAGAATGGGTCGAACGAGAGCTGATTGACGGTCGATATTAGGGAAATGTTTGAGTGCAATCATGTCCACGTGTTCATCAGTCCAAAGGCGTTCCGCATCTTCTACTAAACGATCTTGAAATAGCCGAAGAGCCTCGTGAGCCCACAAACGTACTAAACCTTCGACTGACAAAGTCTCGAGAGGACGAATCGCTTCAACAATACCCCGAACCCATCGCGTGAGTTCTCGCGGAGAATATACATAATGTGGTTGCATGTCTTGAGTGAACCTTTCCTGAGATATTAAATAGAATTCAACCATAGCTGCAGTCAGTGGTTCGGCATAAGTTCTGAGAGCGGGCACTATTCTCAACATCGCTCTATTGAATGTTCCATAGATTTGCTTTAAAGATGTTTCTCCGGGATAATCAACATAAATAACCGGTACGTGACGTAAAAATCGATGAGAAAGTGGTTTTCTTCCCGGATCTGTCGGTGGATTACAGGCGCCCACGAATTGGATTCTTTCTAATCGAACCCAAGTCTGATCTGTAGTTCTATAAAAGCCTCCGTATTCTACTAATTGTCTTAAGAAAGAAATGACTCGAATTGTGCCGTATTTGTCGACTTGAGGCAAATTGATTTCATCGCAAAACAAAATAAGCCATTTTCCGATTTGAATGGGAGACAATACAACTCCATTCGGAGTTTTACGATATTCACAGTAGTGGTCAAATGTTTTTAATAACAATTCAGGTGTTGTTGCACTCGAAAAATTAAGGCCAACGACTTCCATGTCTGGCAATGAACGTAAAGAACTGAAGAGTGTCATTGTTTTTCCAGATCCTGGAGGACCACAAAGTACAAGAGGCTTATGTTCTGCGAGCCATGTCATCAACAATGACTCGTGACGTACGGTATCGACTGTCGGCACCACAACATCAGGTGCGGCCACTTTATGAGTTTCGACTTCGATTTGAGGCACTTTACTTTGCCAGAGAGCCCATTCGCCACTATATGTCACCTCATAATCAATTAAAGGCAACATTGAATTAGATGGCGGTAATGGTATAGTTGCTATACTGCGAACGAAGTCTCCCAAATCACTCCTCACTTTAAGCTTTGCGTCGCCGGCGAATGACCACAAAATACCGAACACTAAAGATCTTGGAATATATCGTTCGAGTAAGTCGTGTTGCATCGGAAAGTCTGGATGATTGTGATTATAGTTTAATATGTTTCTACACGACTGATTCAACATTGAAAATAAACTGCTTAAAGCTCGCAATCGCGTGAAATCCATTATATGTTCCTGTTTTGACGCAAACTCAAGAGCTCTTACAATAAGTCCATCAGAAGTGAAATACGCCTGTAATATATTTGCGACGTCTTGTTGTGTTTGTAAACACGGGTGTAATAATTCCAAAGGAGTCTTTTCACTGTCTGAGCGTTTCTTTTTTGTTCCATAAGTTGGAAACTCGTCTTCACTGTCTTCTAATGGAATATTTCGTAATCGAGCGAAAAAGTTTTCGAAAATCATTTCTGTAGACAAAACATGTTCACTGAACCAAATCATTCCACATCGAGAAACAGTGGCCAAAGTGGCGAACTTGAGATCTTGAACTTCAAACATAATTCTGACATTGGGAGGAATACTCAGTCTCTCGCCATTCGGTAGAGTAAGTAATTTATTATCATCTAAAACACTATTAAGATTTTCAACCCATTCTGGATCGACGTCTCCGTCAAATATAATCCATTGCCGTTTATTAATCTCTCCGCGAACGTTATCAATGATTTTACGAAGAATATGAGTGAAGAGCCCATCCGTCCACTCACGAGTGTTTGGATCCAAATTTCCATAAAGGGCTTCCTTTGATATTGCTTTCGGATCAATAACATGAGCGATACCTTCAACTCCTTCATAGCGTTCGAGAGCTCTGAGAAGTACTCTCCAGGCACTAGACTTTCCGCTACCACTCGGCCCGACCATCATTAGGCCGTGATTTAATTGGGAAATTTGGTACAATTGCAGCACTTTTGCCATCCAAGAGCTAGCATTATGGTCTTCACCAGATATTTCTTCTTCATAATCACAGACCAAATACATTTCTTGACAGACTTTCATGATTTGTTCTTTAAGACCTTTCATCTCTGCTCTCGTGTACTTAATTCCGGGGAAAACATCGGATAATAATGAGAAAAGTAATGGTATATCTTCTGCTACTAATTTAGGAACCATTGTTTCACAAACACTTTGAATCAAAATTTCTTGTTCTGGTAAATGTTCTGCAATCAGTCCTTCATTTATTTGATCCGCTTCTCCGCGTTCTCTCATATCTTCTTTGATTTTTTGAATTCTATCACGTTTTATATTACCGGCACTCACGAGAACGCTTTTGAGGGCACGTAAACCAAAATCATAATGTGATTGATTTGATAACTGCTCATCACATAGTTTGAAAAATGGGACTATTTTTTGGGCCAACTTTTCTGCAGTTCTAAATCCCTGAGAAAATAACATAACTTCAGCTATAAGTTGTCGGTCAGGTTTGTTCATTGCAAGTGATCGGAACAGTTTCTTCAGATTGTCGGGTAAATTAGATCTTCCGGCATAACCCGGATTCATAGTTATAAATATAGCCATATCTGTATTCAAACGAACTTGTTTTCCAACCAATTCAACTGATAATTCACTTTTGTTTGTAATGCTTTTAAGCGTCTCTTGAATTAACTGTATTTGCTGTGAGACAGCACTCAACATACGTTCTTCGAGTCGATTAAACTCATCAAAGCAACCCCAGGCGCCCACTTGACAGAGGCCTACGAATATACGACCCATTGCTTGGAAGTCAAATGTTTCGTCACAGTTGAAAACGAGTACAAATCTTCCCAATTGATTACCGAGAGCTTTGACTGATTCGGTTTTTCCAGTGCCGGCCGGACCGAAAGGAGAGCCTCCGAGACGTGCCTCTAATGCCTGAGTCATTGTTAAGTAGCATCGATCGGTGAGAGGTGTCTGAACCAGTTTGTCCTGAACCCCTAAATATTCAAATCCATAATTGAATTTAGCGTTTGCCATATGTATAGACAATTGTTGGAGAACATCGTTCTGTCGCGGGTCGAAATAGAATCTCATTTGTGACAACCAATCAAACGATTTTGGAGAACAAACATTGTTTTTGATTAAAGCTCGGGTCACATCACGTTTATGAACAAATTCAGTGATAAGATGTTCTAATTTTTTACGACGCAAAGGGGGCTGTTCTTGAAGTACAGAATCAGCCAAAACAGTTAGAGTCAGTTCAACCGATTGTAAAACATTTTCAAGTAATTGTGCATTTTTGAGATTTTGACTATTTATTTGTAAGAGAGTATTGTCTACATATTCAGACCATGATATTTGTGCCGCGAGATTAATGATCTGCGCCTGATATTTATCCAACCACTGAACAAACTGTTCGACATCAATGTTCCCACTTTTGAACGGAGCGATATCAGCGACAGCTGAAGCCAATAGCTTTCCCAGAGTTATACGCATTTCTCTCTCAAGAAGACTTAACCACTCATTTATTTTTGGATGTTCTACAATTGAAACTGGACTAAAAAAGCGAACCTCTTCTCCTTCTTTTGAACACAATCCCAAAACCAAAGTATAGTCTTCATTGAGAATAATAGAAGAAACGCCGGCAAACATTTTCTTGAAATGTTTTTGAAGTCTTGGGATATTTTTACTGTTGCCGATAATTTCCAAGAGATCTTCATCACCAACAAAATAGAATCGGGGAAAAGAGGATCGTTCGCGTTCCAGATATTCTCCGAGAGCTTTTTGAATTTTGCCCAAAAGATCGGCCAATCTTTCTAAAGAACGTTGAACTGCAGGTATGTTAAGCACATCCATAACCATTGGACTTTTCGAAACTTTTTTCATGAGAGTCAAAAATTCTGAACTTATGCTTTGAAAACGTGATGTTTCGACAGGAAGTAATGCTTGAATATCAGAACTACCACTAAATATTCCTTCCAAATAAACCCAACGTCTCTGAACATCAATCCAAACATCGAAGAGAGCATTAATGCGATTGAGTTTTTCTTCCCACGAAAGAGCGTCCTCTTCGAACTCTTTATAATACGGAGACATTTTCATTGCAGTGATTGAATTGATGTGTTCTTTAACTTTATTGAAGAGGTCGTCCCAACCCCTTATTATACGACACTTGTTCTGATAGTTAACTAAATCGAGTTCATATGTCTGCCAGGCCTCGCGCACCTGCTTTAAGAACTCTTCCAAAGCCATCTCTCCCTGAGCCACAAGAATAATGTCTTTAACTGTAGACTCATTTCGTTGGAGGTCAACGTCCCAAACCTGACCCAGAGTTAGTTCTGATAAAATCCATCTCACATTTAATTGTCTCGTCAATTGTCTCCAATGGCGCTCTTTTAAAGCATCGGATTTCAGTTCGATTATTAACATATTAGCCTTAGTATACGCTTGTAACACACGCTTAACAAAATCATAAGAAGCATACTGTCTGAGTCTTGCGGGCATGTCTTTAAGCTGACTCATAAGCCCATCGAGTTGTTGTCTTAGTTTTCTGGGTTGAACTGAAAGCCACGGCAACTCTTTTAGAATATCTATTTGTTCCCAAACTTTAGACAATTCAGTCCAAACTCCTTTCAAGTCTTGTAATTCTTCTAAAGCCACCTGAAGTTTTTCATCACAGGGACTGACAGGCGCTAAACCCGGTTCGAGTAATTCAAGCGCTTCTTTTGCTCGCAAAACATTATCGCGATCTTCTCTCAAGTGATTGAATTTTGTTTCAAAAATAGTCAATTTGTTGAGCGCTTCTTTGGGTACAGTCGAGCCTTCGACTGGTTTTCCTCTTTCCCATTCATTGAGAAAATCGAAAGTTCTCGATTCAACTGATTTATCTTCTGCTACAATCTTCACCTGTAAACTTGAGACTTGTTGTTGAATAGAAGCGTCTTTACGTTTCATAATTTCATTGAAAGCAGACCACTCGCCTTCTATATTGTCGACATGAAGCCAATTATTGGGAAATTGAAATCTTTGTCGTTCTAATATTCGTTGCCCTTCTTTATAAGTGTCGACCTGTTTCTCCCACTGACGAGTTTTATTTTTTAAAGATTGGACATAAGTTATAAAAGTGACCGCTTCTCGAGTGTTCGCCGTATCGATTGAGTGCTGTTCTAACTCTGTCCTCGATTTAGATATTACGGAATGCAAACCACTCATTTCATTACCTAAAAGTCCTCCAAATTTACTCAACACTTCCTTATGCCACGAGTCGTACTTTAGGGTCACTTTCGACTGAACTTTTGCGTAGTCGACAATTATAGGTCCGATTTCTTTTCTTGTTTCTGTTGTATCGAAAGTAGTTCTCGATTTCTTAATTTCTACCAATGTGTTCATCCATCGAGAAATACTTTCACCTAATTTCGAGTAAAGCATATCTGGCTGTAAATCCCATAACGATTGATAAGTTAGCCATTGAGTGATGTATTCCTGCATTTGTTTAATTTTGCTTTCGATCGCTTCATAAGCGGATTCCAAAACAGTGACCGCTTCAGGCATTTTATTCAAAAGCCCCCGATATTGTGGAGCCGCGGGTCGGTCGAGACCAACTTGATATCTAGTACTTTCTATTCTATTCAAAGTCAAGACAACGTTCTCCCAGGCGAACAACTGTTGCATTAGATTAAAACGCGCCTCTTCTACACTCGGGCTCACATACATTACTTGATTAGTTATTCGAATTTCATGGACTAGAGTTTGTATCTTTGGGTCTCCGCCAGGCTTTGCGATTGCATTAGTTGGAGAATCTGTATCAGTCAGAATGTCCATATCGTCTTCTCTCTTACCCAACAAAGCTTGTGTCCACGCCTTAATACCTGCTTCTAAGCGAACCGCAAGCTTTTTCTCGACCTCTTCATCCAATCGCGAAACCCATTCACTCAAATTTGAATATCGTTGTAAACTGAGGTCATCGACAGCTTTCTGTATTTTATTGAGAATTTCACTGAAGACAGTTGTACTATAACTGCACGCTTCTATACTTCGAGCTTCGATTTCAATTTGTTCGACAACATCAAGAAGTTCGTCGACTTTTTCTTGAAAGTTAAAAACACTTTCTGCCAATCGCTGTACATAAGAATCTCGTTTATAAGACTCCCAAACGAGTCCAACTCCTTCACAAACTAAGTCTTGAACATCCCTTTTGAGTCCGGCCACTAAAAGAGCGACTGAAGACCTTTGTTCCACTTTTTCACAGGCTCTCTCATAAGACTTAACGGTTTCGATCAAAGAGACCGCAAACGGGTAGTGTTGGTTCGCTTGATGTGCTTTATTGACTATCGCGAGCGGAACTCTGAATCCTAAACTCCGCAAATTTCTAACTTCTTTAGCGAGAGTTATAATTTCAGGCATAAAATTGACGCGAAGTTTCAAAACACTTCCCTTTCCACTCTTCGATCTGAAGCTTTCAATATTGAATATTCTTCCGGAAACATTGAGTTGTCTCTGTTGAACATTTCGTGCCCATTCATCAAAGATTCCCTGAGTGTTTAACTTCATTCTGAAGCTGTCCGCGTCGTTCTTAAGCTTCTGTCCTTCGACATGATTTTCCCAGCCTTTCCCTAAAACATCTTCAACTCTTTTCATATAAACACAAAGCTGTCTTTCTATTTGTTTGGCCCAAACTATTGAACCAGAAATTGGTGGCAAATCTCTAACTTTACTCATTTTACACGCTTTGTTCTGAGGATATTGAACTTTGAATTTTTCATGAAGTGATTCGATGTCATCTTTAACTCTTTGAATAAGTTGTGTCTGATATTCACGAATAGCTCCGCGAATGTGTGGCCTAACGAACAATGCATTGAATCTCGAAAATATTCTGAACATTTCATTAGCATTCTTAGCGATTCCCAATTGATCTCTCAATTTGGCAGTAATTCTCGCCTCCACACGATCTATCCTCTCTTCGTATCTCTTCATTGAAGCTTCCCATGAATCGGTCCCTTCTTTACTTATATCGAGCGCATCGACTTCTTTGACGAGTTCATACGCAGAGTTAACTTCTTCGATAGCATTCATATCCGCCGAATCGAATGATGAAATCGTGGAATCTTTTTCTGAATTAACATCACTAATAGCTTCTCCTTCTTTAATATTTTTAACAGTCGGTCGTAAAACCCGTACAATAACTGTTCTGAGCTGTTCGTGTTGTCGCCGAAATTTGCGCATTTGTTCCATTCGTGACTGCAATCTCTTATGCGCTAAATTTATTCTCCAAACCATTTTCAAGTGTTCTTCTCTTTTCTTTTTAACGATATCACGCATTAAACCTTGAAGTTTATCGTATTCATCATCCCAAGTGAGAAACACATCAAAACAGGCGGAAACAACTCTTTCAAACTCATCAAACGGGATGTGCATCATTCGTCTCGTCCCTAATACTTTCAACATTTGTGACATTAGGTCTCTTGAAATCGCTTCCATTAATTTAAGCGCGCGTTTAATCGGATATTTAGTGTTTCTTATTTTACGCAAATGTTGAAATATTGACTGTAAAGCGATTCGTATTTTGTCGAGTTCTGTGGCAGCCAATAAATCATTGAGAGGAAAGTCTTTCATTAAAGGATTATAATCACTAACAGTAGAAATCGCTTCTTTCAATCTGGTGTCGGCATCAAAACTAACCGTCGCGTGAAATCGTTTCCCATTTTTCAATATTTCGAGAGTTATCGCAATTTCAGGGCTTTCTCTCTTCTCTTGAATACGAAGGAGAGCTCTCTCAAGATTTAACCAAAAACTTATTTCTTGTATAGCAGTTCCAGAAGAGGGGTCGCGATCTAGTTTAGTAACCTTTTGAATCTCTCTTATCCATCGATTGACTCCACTTTGAAGTTGATTCAAAAATACTGAGTCATTCACTTTATCGCCAAAGTCATCGACAGTTACTTTCCTTTTTTCTTCGGCACCTTTTTTCATAACTGCGAGAACATTGGGATGTATTTGTAAACTTATTTCAGGAATATCTATATTTTGTTGAAGATGCAAAAGACCCATTTCTAACTCTGCGATCTTCTTCTCAACAGTTGGTGCCATTTTATCGCCATCTCTGACAACAATAAATGAATCATTATATGATTGTCAAGAATCAGAAGCAATGAAAAGTAATTATAAATACCTCTCCGCTCTTCCGGTTTCTTTGACATAAGATTTGAAATAAGGCGCGACCGCAGCGCTTACATAAGAGTGAAGTGTCTCATAAGGTGACGCATCATTCAAGTTCATGACCCGAACCTGTGATGATATATTTTTTTCTGCCTCTAATACTAATCCTCTCTTTATAAGTACAATACTATTGATCTTAGCGTTAAGAAAGCGAACCTCTTCTAACATCGAATACACAACACTCTCCTCTCCATCACTTCCAGACTCAGACACTTCTTCCTCTTCTATTTATTCAAAACAAAAATTCAATTGAGAGTTAAGTATTGTTAAGAAAAGTTATAACCTTTTGAAGAAGATCTTTGAATAAGAAGTGAACGCATTTGTCCGTCAGATATAAACTTTTTAAGTTTATCCAAAGCTGACTCACTCTTGAGGAGAGCCTCAAGTGATGGATGAATAACATTATCGTCTTCAAGAAGTGCGGGAACGACTCGTTTTATATAATTGATCACAACTTGAATGTCAACCAAAGCCACTGCAGGTATTGATGACTCACTTGGAAGTGATTGATGTCCAGACAGTTGAGTCTCAGACTCAATATTGTCTGACATTTTTCACTAATTTATTAGCAATAAATTATAATTATTTTTTGGTATATTTCTAATTAATTTAAATATAAATTAAAAACAATGTTAATTAATATTAAAAAACCGGTGTTTCATAAGTGTTGTATCACTTTATATAATGCTATCAAAAGTTAATAACATTTACAGTACAATAATATTATTAAACAAATGGGTGTTTCATTCAATTCAATAGATATTAATAAAACCAAAAGTGGGTGCGAATTGAGTGGCCTTTTATTGAAGCTCTAATTTATTTCAATGCTTTACAAATGGGATGTTTTGTTCAATTCTGACAGATATTCACAAAACTATTGCCGATAATGTCGTGACTGACAAAGGGTTTAAAATATTTTATATTATTTGACTCAATAATGATTTGATGTAAATATAAAGCGATTCCTTTATTATTGATATCAATATAACTATCATATGATTCTCATAAAAATCATAATTTATTGAATTCGTAACGAATTATTATATAATATACGAATTGAATCAATGAATTAGTTTCATATCAATAATTACTATCATTATTACAATGTTTTGCGTCAATAGTATTGATAATAATATTTATTAATGAATTCAATAATTAATAAAATGCCCGATAATATAAAGTAAGTTTTATTTATGTCTTAACTTATTATTACTATTGTTTTCCATTCAATTATCGATATTATTATCAAATATTTATTTTACTTTGTGTTTAATTTTACCCTTAATTTTATGCAATCTTTTCGATAATATTTCGTGAAAAATAAAAATCATTTTAGAAAAACACAAACAAATGAATTATAAACAAAAATATGATAATTATTGACATTTAAAATATGATAAATAGTGAGCTTATTATTAGAAATACGCAAATATTTAAGTGATTTGTTTTGATAGTGGATTGAATTGATGTTTAACTTGTATTGAATACTCATTTATGTAAATAAATGATTAAATCTATTGATAAATAAATAAAGAGTTGAAATATTTTGGTAATTAATCATTATATTGATTATGATTATTAAGTAAATAAAACGAATAATACATAATTGAGGTGTTTTAGTATCTTATCTATTGTTTTGTTGTCTAAATGTCTGTCTGAAACTTAATTCACATATCAATCGATAAGATATGAAACAAATTGCTTTAACTTTATATTAAGAATACTGTGGTTTAAGTTTATTATAATTGAAAACCTGATGACTAAAGATTATTCCCAAACAATTTTGTCATATTTTTAGTTCATTAGTTCATAACTATTTTGTTCCTTAAAGAATGATTTGTAAAACAATGGTATTCATTATCTATTTGTCTGATTAAATGAAATGAATTACACGATTCTCGAGAGCATAAACTCGTTTTGAATCAATTTGATTCACAACTTTTGACCCAATTATAAACTTGGGATTAATTATTTGAAAGGATTAAAAACTTATCAAATGCTATACTTTTGAGTTTTGATAAAACAGAAGTTGAAGATGAAATTTGTTGACTGGTATTTATCTATAATGTATATTATGGTAAATATTAAAAAGAAATTATTCGAAACCTATTCTTAAATATAATTTAATAAATTGTTATTTTGTGAATATTATAAGTTTTTGCATTTAATTATTAACTTAATAAAGAAATATTTAACCTTATTCTGAGTCATAAAACTAGTATAAAGTACTACATAGTTGAGTAGTTAAGCCATAATATTATTCTTAGTTATATCTTATATAACAGAAGATTAATAATAAAGAGATGGCTCTATACTAATGATAATACTGTAGTAGTTGTAATACAAGTCAAATCTTATTATTATTTAATTTAACGATACTATTGCGTGACTTATGTAAGCATTTATTTGTCAATATCAGTTGATTATACTTTTATATTAATATTTAAGATGTTTATTCAGCGATCTATAGCTCGTATGTTTACAAATATTATAAGAAATATTCGAAAATTCATTTAAAATTATGATTTATTGATTTATTTTAAACTATCTGATGATAAGATGTTTTTTCAACAAATGTTTTAAAATATATGACGCATACATCGCTTCAAAAGTTATTTTTACAAGTTTTGGGCACAAAAATCTTCTTAAGTATTTCTTTTGAAAAAGTTGATTAACTCTAACGATATTCTATATGTTTGTAATCATTTGTTTCAGTAATTATGAGCTAACGTATAATTCAATTGAAAGCGAAATATTTGTAATAACTTTATTAAAAAATTTGTTTTACAGACCAGAGACAGGCAGTAATGCCAGTCGACAGCAGTTGAACACAAATTTGTCGAATAAATTGTCAGGAAATCGTTCGAATAGTAGTTCTGGGCCTTCATCTCCACAAAACATTGATTTCACTCAAACTGATTCAATGATTGCGAATGATTTAAAACCATTTCATCAAAAACCTTATCCAGTAATATATGGAGAACTTGTAATACTCGGGTATGAATTAATAACTTGTTTATAATATTCAATACTTATAGTGCTTGAACTCATTCTTTATTTATTTGATTTCCAATTTATCATTTGATAAATATATCTGTAATGTAGTGAACAAATTGAGTGAGTCTTACATGAGCTCTAATCTGAACACTTTCTTTATTACGAGTTTTCGAACGCATACATCTTTTCATTGCTACTCAAATGTTACCTTTCATTTAAAATTAATTATTAATTTCACGCAAAGCATAAACGAGAAATCAATTTAAATCAATTAAAAAATATCAATATTTTTATAACGATTCAATTTATAGTGTAATCAATATCTTAGCCGTTAAATAAATAAATAAATACATGTATTCAATGAATTATAACATAATAAACACATTTAGAGACTATAAATCAATGTCCGGATGTTTAATAACTAAAATCTTAGAATCATTTATTTTGATATTTGCTTCAAAAAGTTGGAAAAAATTTCGAATTCCACTGAAACAAAAATTTAAAAGAAATCTCAATTTTTCAATATTTTTTTCCATAAATAAGCCAAAAATTTAGGTCAAACTATCGTTTATCAAACTTGGAAAATAAGTTGATATTTTCATCAAATATAATATAAAATTTTTAGACATAATAATAGATGTTTCAATCTTTCAATAATAATAGACTTACTCTATAGTTATATCGATTGTTATCTCTTGAGTTGTGTCTGTATTTATTTACTGAAAGCAAACGACAAATCAATTGTATTCTATGATTTATATCTATCTTTTGTTACCTCAGATACAATGGAAGTCTTCCACAGGGAGAAAGAGGTCGTCGAAAAAGTAAATATTTATTGTACAGAAGACCAAATCCTAATGGCATTAAGAAATCAAAACACTATGTTGTAAAACAGCCGCAATCGACTCGAGTAAACGATATCTTTAATCGATTCAATTTGTCTTAAATTAATTTCCAATTATTTAATCGAATTTCAGGCGATTCAAGACAAAGCTCAACATTCTATATCATATACACTATCGAGATCTCAAGCAATTATTGTTGAATATCAACCCGACGACGACACTGATATGTTTCAAGTAATAGTTATCATCACTTTTTACACTTTGTTTTCAATTAATGATAATTATTTTGAATAATCAATAGATCGGCAGATCTTCCGAAACTCCAATCGATTTTGTAGTAATCGATACATTAGTTTCTGATCCAAACAAATCTAATGGTGAGAAAGTTGTACAACAGAGTACAATATCACGATTCGCGTGTAGAATATTAATAGATCGAAAACCACCACATTCTGCAAGAATATTTGCGGCTGGTTTTGATTCATCTCGAAATATATTTTTGGGAGAAAAAGCCACAAAATGGCAACAAAATGGAGAAATAGACGGCTTAACAACTAATGGAATTCTAATAATGCACCCGAAAATACAATTTTCACATAACCTGTCATCGAGTGCATCATCTAATGTACAACAGGGAGGCATTTGGAGAGAAGTTTCTGTTTGTGGCGAAATATATTCAGTTCGCGAAACACGTTCGGCGTCACAAAAGGGAGTCAAAATTGAGAATGAATTCAATGAATTAAGTGATGGAACTCTAATTGATTTATGTGGCGCTACACTTCTCTGGAGATCTGCCGAAGGATTAACTCGTTCTCCAACTAAAAAACATTTAGAAGAAATGATTGATGAGCTGAATGCCGCCCGACCTCAATGTCCAGTAGGTTTAAATACACTTGTGATACCCCGTAAAAGTGCGACTTTAAGTGAAACTGATAAACAGCCATATGTTTACCTTAATTGTGGTCACGTTCAGGGTCTACATGACTGGGGGAATAACAAAAATACAAATAGTAGAACGTGTCCGATGTGCCTCGATATGGGTCCTGTTGTTAAGTTAACGATGGGTATCGAACCATCACTTTATGTAGATTCAGCTCAACCTAACTTTGCATTTAATCCATGCGGTCATATGACTAGTGAGAAGACTGCGAGGTCTCTATCATTAATACATATATTTATATTATTATCAATTAATTACTTGACTATAATTTAATAGGTATTGGTCTCAAGTACCCATTCCTCACGGCACAAATGGCTTTCATTCAATGTGTCCCTTCTGTTCATCTCCATTACAGGGCGATTGGGGTTTCGTTAAACTTATTTTTCAAGATCATGTCGATTGAAAACAATTTTTTTTATTATTTATTTTACTCTCTTTTTTATCTGTATATTCAAATATTTCATTTCCCACTCATAATAATGCAGCAAAAGTTCCTGTGATTTATTCATTATTTGTCACTTTATATATAAATAATTAATTAATTGTCAAATTAAACAAAAATAACTATTTTCTGCCGTTTGCTTAATATAATAATCTTTATAGAAAATAATTTTCTTCTTAATTAAAATCAATAAAATAAATGATTTATTACTACTTAATAATTGAATTATTATTTTAATTGATGTTTTAATGCTTTAATAATGAATATAAAAAATTAATTACAATTTATTTAAAATCGTGCCTAAAATTGATTTCAATGCGTTTTAATTTATTTTCTAATTTTTCACTATCTTTTAATCTTTGTTTTCG
>JAQFXV010000642.1:0-19626 GCA_034694065.1 Camisia spinifer
AACTTTTGTCGGTAAAGTGAGCCATAAAAGATACATACTTTGAGCCTTAATGACGAGCGGAAACATACATATTCTGATAGCAAGAGTGGCGATAGCAATGGTTGCCCACCAGGGAAAGGTCTGGTTCAGAAATTCTAACCCATGTAAAGCCCAACCTATAGACCAATTGGTAATTCAACAATTAATTTACAAATTCTTTTCAAACCGGTTTCAAAATAATTCATTTCTAAATAAGTTTGAGTACCGACTGGTGTCCAGTTTGAAGCCATTCCCAAAGCAGTGATCGGAATATCAATCAAATCAATGTCATCGATAAGAGACTGACTAATAGTATCTCCTAAAGGATGGGGTACTTCAGGGACCACAAAATCAGACAGATCTAAAGCATTTGAATCAATTACAGGATTAGATGTCTTCTCATCGACCGTTGGGTTGAAAGTAATAGTTGTGTCCGATTTTAATGAACTTAATGTCCGATAACTGACATTATTTGTATTTATATTAAGTTTAAGGCCAACAAAACTAGACTTTCGTTCAATTAAATAATATATTAAATTATTATCAATTACTGGAACAATTTATTTCAAATTATTCTTCTTAACAATATATTTAAAAACTTACTGTTCTTGAAGTGCATAACGAATAAAATCTCTTAGTATTTGATGACAAATAATAATTAGAAATTGATTTAAAGTTTTGTTGATTTTTATAACTATTTCTTAAGCAAAATATTGTGTTATTTTTTATCAGCATTTTAGAGAAAGACATTATTTTTATCAAAATAATTTCTTTTTGAAAATTTTAATTTTTTTTCATTTATGTCTAGTATATAAATAGTTTAAAACTAAATAAACAAATACTTATTAATTTGAATTATGATTTAAATGAGAAAACATGTGAAGAAAATGATTGAAACGAAGGTGAGATTAAATGCATTGGTTTTACTCATAATGTGTACCACTGAATGGCACCACTATTTCTATCTGTTTCTATCATTTTTATCAATTTTATTTTTAGCAATAATTATTGTTTAAGAAACTCTATATATTTTAGTTATTTTATATTCACATAAACTTTCTTAAAATATCAAATGAGTTCTTATCGTGAAATGTATTAAAGATACAAATATACGGCTTAACTATCCGTATATGAAAAGAGTGAATGGCTTAATAACTTACGTTATATACAAATATATTAATTACATATAAATTCAGTCATATATTTTACAAAAATTAGGAGATTTTACTTTTACCGAAATTTATCCATAAAGGGTTCGGAAATTTGTATTTAAGGCAACTTTAATTCGCATTCAATTGTGTGAGAGTTAGTAATGATTCTGAATATTGTATTTTTTCGCTATATTTACTTACAGTAAGTTGTGTTCTAGTTGTCAAACTATTATACGATTTCAATGAATTTTCACAAAACTTTCAGTAATTCTGTTGAAAATGATTTAACATTTGAACTGATGAGCTCTTATTACCAGTATATCTATACTGTATAAAATAGACTATATCTGTATACTTTATTATATCCAACTTAAAGTAAAACTGCGCTCAACTTTTTCGAACCAAAATAACCAAATTCTCATTTCAAATATAGGAAATTCGCTACTAAACAATCCAATTTCATTAACTTATCTCATATTATTCAAAGAATATAAAAACATGTCAATTTCGTTCTATTATTTTCTGCTCCCGTCAGAAATATATTGTATCGAATGTTTTAAAGAATTCTTCTCTCGAAATAAAAATTAATGAATATCAACAATTTTGTCATTCATAACATTTTGTTTGCAAATATCGAAATAAGTTAACTCAAAGTCCAATTATATCTTTTGAATAGTTTGATGTCTAAAATGATTAATGATTCAGTTATGGAAAAATCTCGGTTTTAATTTTCGAGATCACCAATGAATTTGAGGTTTTAAGTTCGAAAGTTAAATATTTATTTGTTTCTATATCTGATGAGAATTTATTCAATATTAATGAATGAATTTTTGAATCAATTTCTATAAGATCTCAAAATGTGCCTCAAAACATAACAAAAAAATTGAACAGGAAATCAATGATTTTGACAAAAAGAATCACTAATGAATTTTTTTAAATATTTATTTTGATTAATGTGTTAAACAACATAAGAAAAAAACGTTGAAACTCATGAATTCAAGTTCGAGTTCTTATCAAAAATATCATAAGTCCCAATATTTTGTAGAAATAATTTTGAACTTAAGTAGGTTATTTCAGAGATAATGTATTAGATTTGTTATCATTAGGTTTTTTAAATCTGAGTTTCATGACTAATGGGTTTATACGGTTTTTTATTATGTTGGTTAACACACTATTCGAAATACATATAAAAAAAATTAATTGGTGACTTTTTTGCAAAAATCATTAAGATACTTGGCAGAATCGATTAAGTCCTTTAAATCTTACAAGCTAGTTTTTCGTATCATTGACTGTTCAGTTTTGATGGGAACAGAATATAGATTTTTTTTAATCTCAAGTCTAAAATAAATGTCATATTCACTAAATTCTATCAAAACTCAAAGAAATAAAGTTTATCAAAAATTCCAAAAAGAGTGATTAATTCAAAATTGTCTATTGCTTAGCAATTATTATTCGACTGCACGCAAAGGTTTTCATAAAATGGTTGAGATAAGGCTAAAACTGATGAATCGAAGGGAAACAATATTAAAAGCTCAAAACAATTTAAAGTCTGAACACACAGATTGACTCGCATTTAAAATCCATTTCTGAACTGTAATATAGAAAGTTTGATTCATAAAATTTTGAAATGTCTTAATAATGATTAACTAAAGCAAAAACTTAGTGTACACTAAAATATTCGCAGAATTTTAATGAAAATATTGGAACTCAGCTTTATTGAGATAACGTTATGCTAAAAGCTTGAGTGAAAATATTTAATCTTACTTAAAATCTTCAATTCATACTTTGATCGTATTTGTAATGCTATCAATTATTGAGGATAAGTTAAACAGACAGTTAAAAATTCCTACTGAACTGTTTAAATGCAGACCACATTCAATTGTCTAATAAGGCTAATTTAGTCGAAAATTATATAATTGCTAATAAAAGTTTGTTGTCTTTCGTCACTGTCGGCCAGTTATGCGTATAATATTTATTATTCAATTAATTTGAGTGTTAATCAACTTTTTTCAATTTTAAGTCTTTTCCCGTCTCAAAACTCATAAATTAACTGAAATTTGATATTTGTTATGAAAAATGAGAAAGAAATTTTCAATCATTTGAAATTCTGTGTGTAATGAAATTAATCAAATGAGCGACAAATGAATCTCAAAACTTTTAACTAAAAGTAGACGAAAACGGATGAAATTTATGATTAAACCCCACTATCCAGTGAAACGTGTAATGTATTATTTATAAAATTAAGTCAACTGCAGAATAAATACGCGGTTTCATCTATTTTTCTGTAACTATTATATCAAAACATAAATTAATCTCAGTTTTAGAGATTTTAATATCATTTGAATTGATTAAATGTAAGAATGAATGTAAGAATTCATCTAAAGAATAGCCATTTAAAATAAATTCATTGTTTGAATTATTTTCAGCGCACGACAAGTGATCAGTTTTTGTATTCATTCAAATGCCTTTTCAACCATCTGTCATAAATTGTTATTCAGGAAAGTTCAATACGATTAAAATTCCTTCAATTTCATTATTTATAAGATAAGTCTTTTGTGACAGCACTTATAAGTATTGATAACTTTAGGGAAATTTAAAATAATATCAAGTTTTATCTTTTGGTTTATATTATACCACTATTAAAAAATTTAAGTATTTTAAAATTAGAGGTAATTTTAAACATAATATCAATTATATGTCATACATATTATAATGAGAATTGACTCAAAAACTTTTTTGAACAGAACATTGTGCAGATGTCTTCATATTTTTTAAGCAAAACATTTGGCGCTGTTTTTCGATAAATCATTTTTATATAAATACTTGTTAGCTCTGATTTCATTTTAAGACATCAAAATTGAAAACATTGTAAATAGAGATTCTGTTCTGAAGCTATACATTATAGAAATTGTTTATATGTAAATCCACTTTACATGAATTCATGTGCAGTACATTATTTAGTTGTGTGGTTTGACATTATTATTATTTTTGGAATTATATTAACGAACTTTTCTCAAACTCAAAACGAGTTGCTTCTCAGTTATTAAATTCAAACTAAAGTTTTGATATGATATTATTTCAATGAAGTATAAAATAATTATAGATTAAATGGGGAAACTTTTTATGGGAAACATTTGAAATTTTCTAATTTTTTTCTCATTGTTAAGTAGTCTTAATGACTTGAGCCATAAATATAAGATTCTTTAAGAATTAATGTTCTAGAATATGTAGTAAACACGCAATTCAAGTTAAATTCAAGTTTTAAAGCCTCAGTCACTTCAGTTTATTATTGCAATAAAACAGCTCTAAACTTTTGTTACGAACAATTAGTGCTTAATTTAGAAAATATTTCTCTTTTAATATTGAAAAATCAAGTCAAATCCAGAGCTCTTTACATCAAATTAACTTTCTCTCACTTTTTAGCCAATTTTTCAAAATATTTTGTCACTGAACTCATTAAAACTGGTTGCGAACAAAATGATAGAAAGTTAAAAAAATTCGTGAATATTTCAAATTCATAAAAATGAAATTATTTAGCAATCAATGAAGTATAATAAGGAGTAAAGTGAATGTTAAAATTGATTTGATTTCTATCAAACATTCTGCTATTATTATTAAATCTATGCATAAAATTATATGCTTTAATGAGTATGTGTCAAAACACCTAAAAATGATTGAGAAGAACAAAATTTATTATTATAAATAATTTACAGATAATTTGCATCAAATTTTCTGTTTTTAGAGAAAAACTTATTCATTTTCATAAATAAAACATTAATTTGAAAAAAACTTTTTTGTTTCATTTTATTTCTTTTTAATAATATAAGAGAATTTAGTTATAAATAGCTAATAGAGATCATAGATATGTAATTAATTATTATAAAATATAAATATAGAGTATTATATTTTCGAAAACTATAGTTTTAAAAAGTTGATTATTTCTATAATTCAAGCATAAGTGCAAAATGAGTCACTTATAAAAACATTTCTTTGCAATTAAATAGCGAAAAAAGTTATTATATTTCATCTAATGATTCGCAGAAGAATAATATTTTATCTCATCTTTTATTATGAAATTGAGTTCAGACGAGACTCTGGAATCCAAAAATTACTGTAGATTATAATTGAGTGAAAAAAGTTTATGCATAATAAAAATATACAGAAAAAAGAAATTCAAAACTTTGGCATTTATTTAAAATGAGAAAAGAGTCGAATGTATAGAAGACATAAGTCGGCGATTTATGTTGAAAGAGAAATGTTTGTGTATTTAGTAATAATGCATCACTTGTTTCATGTGATTCAATGCTATCCGAGATCTGAATTCATGATAATAGATGTTAAAAATATGAGAATTGTTTATAATTAAATGATGTTTTCCTATATTATCAAATTTGGTTTTAAAATATGCAATAAATTGAATGAACCGACGAATACTTTTGAAATTTTTTGATTATTACAAATGATCTATAGATTACTTAAACTAAATATTTAATAAATATTTAAAATAATACAATCGCATAGCTCTTGACTAGCGATAAAAACTTAGAAATTTTTCACTATTTATGCTAATTTTACATTAAATTTGATAACAAAAAATGCTTTCGGATAGTAATAGTCGTGATTATAAATTAAAATAATAGGAAGATAATAATTTTAAGTTTTGTATTGAAAGGCATAAAATATAAATAATTATATACAAAATTTGTTTTGAAAAGTAATTTTTTGCATATTATTACTCAAATTTGTTGAGCAATAAATAATGACTTTGAGATTCTGTATTAATATTTTGAGGGCATATAATTTGAGTTAATTTAAGCCTTAGAAACATTAGTTCTATATCAGAAGAAATATATTTTTTTTATTTCTTTGTTCAAAACAAGGATAATATGATATGAATTTTATTTAAAAATTTCCTTAAATAGGGTTTTTTGAACAAAAATTTGACAGAAAAATAAGCTTTAATGGAAATAGTCTTTCATCAGAAAAGGGACTTTTTTTCTCCCCTGAACGCAACGCATAGCAAAGCAAAGCATAACATATTTAAGTAGTGAACATATTGCAAACGATCTAAACTTTTAGCTAACATTAATTTTTCTAATGTCTAGTGTAAGACGAATTGTCGTGATTAAAGTCAGTGATATCTGAAGGTCAAACTAATCCAAAAAATGAATGAAAGTTTGTTTACTAATCTTGTTTTAAAGAAAAAATTCTTTTGAATCACTTTATTTTGCTTTATAAATGACTGATTGAGTTTAGAATATAGTGTGACATTCATTCTGTTCTTTAAAAGCAATCATTTTTGAGCGTCTTTTACCACATTCTGATTCTTAGCTATTTTTAGATTATTTTTGATGAGAATTTTGTGAATGACTAACATTTGAATAGTTACTTAATTTTAATAACAGATTTTAAGATACAATTATTTCTATAGAATTCGCATCAATTGAATAATAAATCAAATTTTAATTAGAGATTAAAGTGATTTAAGTTAATGATAATGAATAATTTTATAATTAATTTTTTGATATTTTGAAAATTTACATATATTTGTAAAGAGAGACAATTAAGACAATATGATATAAGTAATAATGTTTAATGTTTAATAGCTGTATAAGTTTATTAGGGTTTATTGGCTTAATTTTGATGCTTATTTGAAGTCAAATTATTTTTAAATGAATTGTTTTTAAAGACACGCCTAATATGCGTGAAAATGTCTATAAAATGGAAATAATTATTTTTGAAGTTGAAATAAGTCTTTAATTAAATATAAGTTAGCATTAATAGAAGAGAGATTATCGAAGAGACACAGACTAACTATAAATAATATTTATGAAAATGATAAAATTAGTGCAATTCACGAACATATATTTCTAGTAATGTTATAGTAATGTTATAGTAATGTTAAGTTATATCATGCACTTCTATCATCAAAATCAAACAGTGCATTTCAAGTATTTTATCTACTTATGCGCTCAGTTGTAACCTATGATTTGCCGAATTATAAACTTTTGTTTTGCAACCAGTTCTAAATGTTGATAAATATGTTCAATTAAATCAAAAATACTGATATAGAATGATTTTTTTGGTTTTCCTTTTCAAAACTTTTCTTAATTATATATCTCATAGATTCTAATCATGTATTCAATCTAAATACTCTTTCTAACAAAGAATTTAGAAATTTGAACGTTTTTCCCTTAAGTAATTGTTTTATGTTAATTCGAAAGAGAAAACTAGTTTTTTATTCAAAATAAAGTAAAAATTTTGATGAATCGTATTTTAATAAAATTTCAATTAAAGTAGAAATTTTTCCAATAAATATTTTTGAAATACTGTAGTTTTAAGAAGAAATAAAAAAGAGAATTGTAAGCAATACTGAGAAAATGATTGGATTATATAAAATATATTGAGTGATTATTAATTTTGATGTAAACTGCCCTTGGAATGGAAGCTGATTTAGCTATTTATTCATTAGTTTCCTTCCTTGAAACCTTTCCCAAATATTGCGTGCTAATGAGTTTGTCGACAAACTGAAATTGAAGCAATTATTAAGCTATTATTTTGCTTATTTTCTTACTTACACATTAACTATTTTTCTGTTTTTGCTAATTAGTTCTAGTCGTGGATTCGAAAGATAAACTTCTAAAAACTAAGATAGGATATGATTTTTCAAAAAGTTTGAAAGCAGTTACACGTATTACATATTGCCACACATTTAATTTGTCAAAACCTGCTCATAAGTAACCCATCAAATGTCAAGTAAATGCTATCCCTATTGCGACATATTTGCTATTTCTCGGAATCACAGATAAAGATTATTGAAGACAAGTTATGCACTCAATCATAAGATGTAATCTTTAAGTATTAACTATGAAGTTAATTATCCTAATTTGTGTGTAAAACAAATCAGTACTGTCTTAATGAAAAGAGCGATGAATTAAGAAGATATAGTATCTTAAGTTGAATGAAATATATTATAATTTATAAGTTTACATTAATTTGAAATTTATGGTTTATTGTATGGGTTTAGTTGTTAGAGTTGTGTAGAGGTGGTGTTATGGTGTTTCTGGTAATTTTTTATAATTAAGATTATTGTTATAAGAACACAGTTTGAATACACATTGGGAACACACCTAACTTTAAATCTGAGCATTTATTTTATGAAAAATGATACCACGATTTTATGACGGGAAAGCATTATGATGTTGATCACGCCATTTCTCGGATTCGGAGCATTTCTTTCAGTGCCTTAAACTATAATTATAGAAAGAAGACTCGATTTTAATGTTCACGGCGTAGTCTGTAATTTTGTCATTTGAGGCCATTTGCTACATGATAATCTGTTATTTTGGATGAGAACGTACCGCAATTCTAGCTTAAATAACTTTTAAAAAACAAAAATGTTAAAGTTTTTTGATTTTATTCCAAGATGTGACCGAATGATCATTTCTGCATTGCATTAAACCAAATTATACCCTTATGTATTTATATACCATAAAAACACATATATATAATATACCTTAAATCTATAAATTGTCTCTCGCATGCATTTATGAAAGGAAAGAAAAAAGAATTTTTCACTGTTCGTGATGCCAGTCCAAGAAGCAAATTTCCAATATTTTATGCTTCTCACTGTCATTGGGCAAGGCTGCTGAATAAATGATTCGCATAAATGCCAAATGATTCCATTCCCAGTCCAATCTCTAGTCGAATTCAGAAAAGTTTCAATAATAATAATAACAATGTGATGCACATTCACTAATACTAATAGGTTAGGCCGTTTAGGGTTAACACTATGCAAAAAGCATTGTGCATTGTTTTCTTCAATTATCTATTTCATGCTTGTAATTGTACGGCTTTTTTAGGAAAAACCATTAGAAACACTTTTCGAGAAGTGTAGACTTTGATATATCGTATACAAAAACGCTTCAATTATAGAAAACACTGCCTCTCTATTTAGACTTTATGTGCAAACTTTTTCATAATCAACTAAAACATTAATTAAACAAGTTTTGGAATGTTGCTAACAATTAGCATAAGATTTATTATTCGATCCTTACTTCTTGACTCTTATTACTCAGTCATTCTTCTAAAGAGTGTTAGGTTTTTCGATAAGAAGAGGGAATTATTTTAATTGAAAGATTCAATTGTTTAATCTATTTTCGGTAATTAATTATTTTTAATCATTAATTTGGTAATTATTTTGGAACTTTCAACAAATTGCAACTTTTTATCCTTTTTCGCGCATCGCTTAAACTTCAAAATCATTTATCACGCTTTACAAAATCTATTGTTTTAATGTTTGATATTCTGAGCCAAGTATCATAAACTTACACGTTTAAAGCTTTTTAACATTAAAGCAGTCAAAATTGAGCATTTTTTTCATTCATTTTAGAGAACTCAACTTTTATAAACACTTGTACTGATTTAAAATGAAATATCGCCGCTCTCTTTCATACCATCTGCAGACCTGTCATTATTCTATGCTGTATATAAAGTAAACGCTTCTAATGTAGCGTATAATATAAAATAACTTCAAAATAATGGCAAAATAATAGCAAAAACTTTTTTTCACGAATAAATTGTTGACTAGAATTATACTCAATAATTCAGAGGTCAATATTCATCAAATTCAAGGTAAATAACTCGAGGAATTTTTATAAACTGACCAAAAAAAATAATAGCAATTAAGTATTATTTAACTTGTTTAACAATAATGCTATTCCATGAGAATTTTTTTAAAAGAATTTAATTTTAATTTAATACCAAAATTATAATCATTTTAGTAAATCCATCACTTTTTATGCCCGACAAATATTCATCTGCCATTTGAACTCTGTCTTAAGAGGCTCTGAGGAATTAGAAGATATTCCATTCAAAAAGATTGAATAGAATACAAGGCTTTATGTATAATATTATATTAAATATTCCTTACCTGCAGTGCACAACTTTCTGTTAAATAATTTTAATATTTAAAATTTAATTATTACAAAGCAATTATGTTTGGATGAGAAAAAAATTAATGATTGCTTTGAGTGAAATTCGTGGAAGAAAAACAAAATTAACTTTAATCGATATAAACATTCTAATGTTCCACTAAATCAATCATTACATTTATTTATAAAAGTATTAGTTTATACTTTGAAAGGGAAGAAAAATCAATCATTTTTTCCCTGAAAAGTTAGCAAAAGTAAAATATATAATGAATTGATAGAGAGAAATGTGATGTAGAGTGAAATGAAAAGTAAAAATACTTCATTGATTATAAGAAGTTAGAAAAGCTTACCCTAAAGAACACAATAGTAAAGTAATTTGTAAGAGAACGTATATCAATAAGTTTAAGCTGATTTTGATTCCAATTGCTCCCTTGATTCTTAAAGGCGGCGCTTTGTGAAGAGGGATAGCTTTAACATAGAGTAGTGTTGCTTCAGTCTAGCATTAATGCTGTAGTAAAGCCACTCTCATCATCGCTGTTCACCCGACGCCACAGTTGTTCATATGGATTCCGTTATAATGATATAAACAATACTTTAGTGCATTAGAAAACTTTCATTTGAAGACACTTTCGTTAACTTATATTTGAGAAAGTAAGTCAATTTTCAAAATTGTTATTTTTTATCGGTTATTGGTTTCGCTCAGAGCATACTATTTATTTATACAGTTTTTTATTGACTCTACAGTAGAAGTTCTTATTGCATTGCGCTATCATTTGTGTAAAGAAAGGGTTAATACAGATGTGACGCTTATTTAATATCGTTCTCCTATTTGTAACTCAAATGCCTTGCCGTGTATTTTATGGAATTTGATACAAATCTTTCTATTTTTGCCTTTACTATATTGTAGTAAATTATTTGTGGGATAGAAAAACACGGATTGATTATTATTGCATATCGAGTATCGTTTAGGTTTTATAATTTTTTGTCGAAATATATCATATATCATGAATACTTAATAGAAAAAGGTTAAGGGATCTCATCTAAAAAGGAAAAGCTTATCTCAAGTTTCACTGTTTGAACGATTTGGCAAAGAAACACCCTTTTATGCTTCTTTCATAGCATTTTTATGTCTTATGATTATTTTTATCGATATTTGTGTGCTTGCATGCAATTAAAGTTAGAAATGCCTTTTTTCAAGTGTTTTAGCCCGTTATGTACAACTTTGTGTGCAAAGTTCGTTAAAAGTTAGTCAATTTTATCATCGTTTCCATAGAAACTTTTACAAAAAAGCAACATTTTATTCTTCATTATAAGTTAGTTGCTATAGCTTAGTCTCATCCCCTTTTCCCCTTCGATTACATTGAGTTTTTATTTTTATTATTCATACCTATCATTGATTTCTTCACTGAAGCGATACAGACAAATATTTTTCCCCTCATCACTAAAAACAGTCATAATTGAAAAAAGCTCGAAGATATACATTTTTTTGGAGAAAATTATTTGTTGGATGTCTTACGCCTCAATCCTATGGATGACTTTATAAACTTTGTTGAGTTCATTTAGAAGAATTGCTTAAGTTTTAGCTAAAGTTGTATTTACTGTATTTCACTGTATTGATAATAATTACATACACACGGATAATGATGATTATATTTTTTTACTCCAAAACCGGTTCATTAAATGCTGTATTTTTGAATTATTATTGAGGAGAGGGTTTGTTTCGTGGGAAACTGTCAGTGCGATGTAATGTGAGTTTTTGTCTTAGCATTTATACTTATGAACAGTCATATAAGTTATATTTACACAGGCTTGCGGTCAAACTATATGCTCGTATTTCTTAAAATAATTAGTGTGACTCCATTTAAGTGGTTTTGATAGAACTGCATCAGATTTCGCCTTAACATTTAGGCTCAATTTATATCAACTTATACAGGTATATAAACTAAAAATATATCCATTGATGATTTTTAGTAGTGATAATTCACTGGGAGTCTGATCTGTGAAAGCCGATAATCTCGTGTGAATAGAATTATTTCCATAATTAGACAGAATCGGATGTCACAGAATATTGCATTTTTATTCTCAAATTGTTTGGTTGCTTCATAGATGCCGAATATATTTGAATTTATTTTAAGATTCTTTTCTCCTTTGTCCTGATCTCTGCTGTTATTCAAAAATAACAAGGATTTTGGTGTTCGATCCAAAAAATTGTAAAAATAGTATTTGTATATGCATTCCCTTTAGGCTTATCGCGAACTATTGCACAAAAATACATTCATCCGAAACTTTTGCAGTTAGAGCACAATATAATATTTGGCATTTGGCCCCCTTTTGCATCCTCTATGTGTTGAATCTATGCGAACCGTGTGCTTCTTCTCAATATGCATTTAGATATAACAGCTGCTGTGGTACTGCTTTTGCTACTCTTTATGGCAAAAAAGGAGTTATATAATCGCTGAGCTATATACTATTCCTTAGAAATGATCCCACGAGGGAAGAAGAACAAGAGTGAAAATATATAAAATGATTGTATGATTGTGTGCCCTTTTTTATAACCCTTGGATCCATTTTCCTAAAATCAGACAGCCCTACAACAGATGTTTCAAAGCGCACAGTTTTTTGCCGACACTTTTACTTATATAAACTCATATCATTTGAAATGCACCCCTTTTATACAAAAAAGCCATTTCCATATAACTTCATGCATTATAGATCGGAATTTTTTTATATTTCAAAGTCCATACCAGTCATGAGTTTCCTTAAAAAGGAAAGTTCACATTTTGTGCTCATAAATATGAAACCATATGAAAAATGATAGATAAGTTTTTGAACACTTGTAGGACTTTCGTATAAACTTAGACTTTAGGCATTTTGAAACTTGAAAATTTTTTGCTGACAAATTTCCTAAATCTTCGAAAATATTTGGTTTGTCGCTAAGTTGAGAACAATTAGAATATGGTATTAGATTTGGTGGCAGTGATGGCAGTCAGTTATAGTTCGTGATATTTCATAAAGTGAATGACGCGTGCCTGAGTTTGGCCAAGAATTAATTTTTTATTTTATATTTGTTTCGCTTCTAATTGACTGCTGCAGTGCTGATAGTTTCTGCTTTAACTTTATCCTCAAAGCTTGAAGTCTTGCTATAATTTGCTATTTCCGCGTCTGGCAAATATATGAAAAGCTAATTAAGTGTGTTTTTCATCCCAATTGTTCCAAACATTGTTAAGAATAAGGCATAATTCTAGGCTAAATTTAGTATTAGTGTTGTGCAAAATTCTTACTCATCAAATACAATGTGCGAACAAAGTTTATGACATACCAAACTTCTCCGCATTACTGCTCTTCATTTATGCAAAAATGTGGGAATTAAGCAAAAGATGTAAAATTCTCAAAAAAATAAAAAATGTTTTACTCCATGAAAATGTCAAACTTGTGTATGTGTATAATCTGTGATGTGTGTGAGTGAGTGAGTGTGTGTTTGTAGACTCGTATCTAACAACTTACTTGAAACCTTTTTATAAATATAAAACACAATACAATTCCATACGCTCTGCTGTATTCGTGCACTCGATTTTGAACCTCTTAAAGCCCACAAATATATATATTATATACTTTTATTTATGTGTATAAAAGTATATCTAAAGTATATATATATTGGTATATTTGATATTTTTGTGGGTATACAGTACTAGTCTGAGTGGTTTTTTGAAGGTAAATTGCAATATTATAATATTATTGCATGATTGCTTCAATCCACTCAATGCATAATTCTTCGATTAAGTCAAACTATTTGCTCACAAGTGATTGGGTTGGGTCACGATTTTCTCGTACTCTGAGCTTTATATATTATAACATGCAATATTACAAACTCATTCCAAATGAGATGGATTTTTCTCTTGATTTTATTTTTTAATCTTGATCTCATTGTAAGCTCAAAACTCATCTCTAGACAATATTGCATTATTATGACATGCTTTTAATGTTTATAAAAAGGCTTTTCTAATAAGTTTTCCTGATAGACATAGAGTATTATAATTTTAGAACCATTTCATAAATGATGTTTGTAAGCATACCCTTATAATAGTAATATAACAAAGTTGCGAACTGTATTAGTATTTGGGAGTCACTTTACACTTGAAAACGTGAACTAAACCTCCCCACACCTTTTGCTTTTATTTTCTTTTGAAGACCTGAAACCTAAGAGTTAGTATAATATGAATGTTATATATGTTAAGTGTGATGTCTACTTAATTTAGTCAAAATAGTTATCATTTTATGTTAACTATAAAAATACAATCTTATAGAGTAAATGGTATACTAACTTAGTAATGCTTTTCTAAACAAAATTGATGAGAAGTCAACACAACAGTAAACGTATTGTTATTTTAGCTTTTAATGAAAACCCTTCTATACTTAGGAGTTAATAGAGTTTGTAGTTTTATTCTCTAATCTATCTGTTAGAGGACTCCTTAATTTATGGCAGCAATTGAGTTGTGGATCATGTTCTCAGTATCGTTAAAATATTATTACAATTAGTTCATCGTTAGGACCAACACCACACTCAACTATTCCATTCTATTCTACTACTTAAATATTTTATTATTCTGTTCATCTCATATGCATTAAATGAACTGATAGAATAAATATCATATTTATTTATTTTTATTATTTTTAAAAAAAGGATTATTTGAATAGTTGCATAATGATTATTATCTGAAACATTATGATTTTTTTCTAAACATTGAATTAAAACTAAATATAAATGGAATTCTTTAGTTATGTAATCTTAAAGTTATTTATTCTTTATATTTTTTGATTGCCATCATATGAATGAATGCATGTGTTATGAGCTTATATTTTTCGCATACCTAAGGCTTTATGGTTTTTACTTTTTTCTATAAATTTCTATCGATGAGCCACACATGTATACAAAGATATGCCTTAAGGGTCCTCTTGTCAAGTTTCGGCACATTTTCGCTATTAATGGAATCTTTATTTTGTAATAATAATGCGCCCAAATATAACATTGTGTATGAAAGTTGGATATGTAGAGAGATGTATGCCCTTAAGCTTAATTCTAAATTTGATTGGTTTGCACATCAAACTTGCTTTAGTTTTTCATTTTCGTCTTTGTTTAGGTTTTTATTATTTCGTTTCATTTCTAACACAATACATAATATTTTATCTTTTCTCTTGATATACTTTTTCAATTTCTTTTAATTTTATTATCACGTCATGTAATATAAAAGTATTTTCTTTCAGTTTTTTGAAAACGCTTTTTACATGAGTTCAACATTTTGATTGTATTGAGAAAAAGACAAATGAGTTGATAGAACAAAGTAGTGCTACAATCGTAAGCCTACTTAATATAATACACTTTGTCATAAGTACTGCATAGTGTTATGCGCGAAAGTGACAAAACACTCTTTAAAGTAATGTTAGCGCCGAATGGCATAAGTATTATACAGTGCTTATAATCTTAGAAATTGTGCATTTAGTTAGAATATTAAGTATATTAAAATAAGAAAATGCAATTTTTATTGATTTTAAGATGGAATATATAATACTTGTGTTTATAGCTTGTCTCAAATATGCATGTTTTCAAAACTTACTCGTTTAGAACTTAAAATAAAACTTTAAACACCTTTCGAAAAGTTATTAGGAATTCATTATTTTTACAACTTTTAAAGAATTTGAGAAAAAAATTAAAAATTTCTATTTAAATGCAAATTAGCATTGATTTGAGGCATTTATTGCAACGCTTTATCAATAGACTCATTGGATTGACATATTCTAAACCATACATTAAACTCGTTAAGACTTCTTAAGAGTTAGTTCAATGTAACCAAAAAATTACATGAAATAACTTGAAATTCAGCATTTAATTCAAATTAGAAGAAAAATGTGAGTTTAGAAAGAAATAGACAATTGAATACTAGTATTAATAAAGGCTGGTATGTCACACATTAAAATGTTAAACAACTTAAACATACATTGCTTTATTGCTTATGTAAGCGTTAAGAATTCCTCGCAGGTGCACATTCTTTCAATGCGTCACAATTACAGCATTAAACTTTTCATTTTTTTGTTTTGTTTATGATGATTTGCTGATGGATTCATAGGAAAACAGCTGCATATTATGATATCAAAAGGAAACTGTTGAACTCATTATTATTGCTATTATTGTTGTTGTCTTTGCCAAAAATGACATTTCCGTTATAAAATGCACATGTTTTATATGCTTTTTATGCTTTCTAACATTTATTTAGTACAGTACCCGAGATAACAACAAAAGAAAACTAAATGCGTTCTTCTCTCCTTTTTTGAAACATAGTTTAAGTTTTATATAATATGCCAAAAAGAGGGAAAGAGGGTCTCAACGAAAGATTATATCCAAATATATAAAATGATAAGTGAAAATTTGCATTGATGCGGATGTGCAAGTCTTTCTTCTCTCATTCGTATCTCTCCCCCTCTCTCGTCTCTCTCCTCTCTCTCTCTCTCTCTCTCTCTCTCTCTCTCTCTCTCTTTCTCTATCTCTCTGTAGTGTAGTTTTCCATAATATAACAATATATATATATAATACTGACAAATGATTCTATTATAGACCCTTTGCGTTTCCCCCTCTCTAACATTGCATAAAAAAGAAGAAAGTATTCCCTCTAAAAAGAGAGTTTTGCATCGCATCCTCCATTTAATAAGGCGATTAGTGACTCCAACTCCAGCTGCAAGAGCTTGCGACCAAATTTCCTTTTTTACTTTCGGTTATAACTTGAATTTTAATCAAGATTCGGTAAACATGCCAACACCAATTGCCTATTTATACAAAAGACTAGCTTTTTTATTCATAAACGCCAACTTATATCCAAGGCTTGGCCTTTTTAGAGAATCCCTCCGCAATCGTGAAAAACTTATAAATGCATATATAAGCCCCACTATCAGCCATCCATATAGAGGACCAAATGTGTCCTCACAGTGCAATTTCAACTTTACTAATATTACGCTATTACTAAAAAAGGAAAGAATTATACTTTTTCTCGCATTTATCATATTCAATGCATGCGGTTAGCAATAGGAGGTTCTAATATTAGCAGATGTTTCACATAAAAAAGGCTCCTTTATTTCATAGATATGGACGATTTTTTGAAAAATTTGTTACCTAATATTTTATTTTGTTGCCTCAATTCTTAACAATTTCACATCCAATCGAAAATAGGGAAATAAAACTGGAAATGAGAAAGACTTAGATTTTCTCAGAAAAGAGAGAAAATAATGATAATCTTGAATTTGAATTTTTCAATATTTTATCATTGAGTTTGTAATTTGAAATAATATTTTGCATAAAATGACAAGTTATACTTAATTTCCTTCTTTTTCAATAAGGAAACGAGTTTTTGATGCAATCATTCCCCCCTTCAATACTGGTAAATGAATAAAAATGATTGTCCCCTTATATGTACTTATAGTATCCCAAGGACAATAACCATTTGCTTTTTTCGTATGAGTTGCCCCTTTTTCACAAGATTTTCCCTCCGATGTCAAGTAACTCAGCGTGATTACCACTGTGTTAAAACAACACAACAAAAAGCTGCGAGTGCTTGCGAAAAAAGAAATCTCCTGTCAAACAAGGCATATACCAGTATGATGTTTGCATAGCATCCAAGGCCAATAGTTTCTATTTTATAAGATTTTTTTTGAATACGGAAAAATTGCATTTTTATAAAAGAGCTTAACAAATCTTCAGAACTCTTAGCGTTAATGGTAATTGTGATGTTAAGACAACTTATACTATATGCACACAAATATATAAGAAAGGATTTTGACCTCTGATGAGAACGATTACTCGCTCCTTTTAATGTTTCATAATTTGTAAATTTTTTTCTCTCTCTGTTTCTCTCTCTCTTCCTAATGATAGCTTTTTGTTTCTTTAGATGTATTTTGTGCTAAGCATTGGACTCTTGAGCAAATTTTTCTGTCTTTTTATTTCATCACGATTCTCTGGGAATAAATAAATTAGCAATTTCCTTTCCAAATCTATTGCCGCGGGGACATCAGTCCTAACTGAGAATTTTGCACAATTTGCACGCAAAATTGGTCTCTCAGTTGACATTTCACTTCTTGTCTCTTTTTTCTTATCAACAATTTTCTGTGAAATTATTAAATGTAAGAAAAATTATAGTGATAATAATGAAAAGATATTAAGCCCGAAAATATGAAACTTGAAGAGTTTTTTGTTTGAAAAGAAAGAAGAAGAGAAAAATGTTCTAATCTCCGCCTCGAGAACTACTTGAGAATATAAAATGAATTGACTTATAGTGTTTTGAGAGTGTTAGGAGTAATAGTGGGTGTTTGTCCTCTATCACCTTCCACTTACCGCGTTTAACCTTTACACACATATACACGCGCTTGAATTGAGTTGGCAACTCAACTATGCAACTATGGTTTTCCGGTTCAGTTTACTGGAAAATAATAGAGGAAAAGTATGAAATCATTTCAGACTCCATTAACTTTGTCAACAGTTTCAACTATAGTAGTATTTTTAGTGATTGTCTCTATTTATTCTATTTATAAGATGTTGGGAATGTATAAAAGTATAAAATTAATATTAATCATAATAAGCATGCAAAGTGTCAATGACATAAAAAGTTTAAATTGTTATAAGTTATAACTCCTCCGATACGTAATGTGGTAGAGATTGGTAAAGATGTGGTAGCATTGGCGACATGAAGACATTAATGCAATTGCGTGCCTTTTTACATAAAATTGCAGCTTTCGTAAGATGCCCTCTCCCATGACCTTAAGCAGGAGAAGAGTCTTTTTCTCATTTGAAAATTTTTTAAACAAAAAATCTTAAAATGCCCTCAAGTTATATGACTTAATAGTTAAAAGAATAAGATTAGAGTTGAGTGGTGTGGTGTCATCAAAACTGGATTTCGTTAATTTGAGTGACCCTTTCAGTAACGGATCGTAACACACAATTTTCCGATTGAGTGCTCATGAATATAATAAGTTGACCGCAAAAAGTATATAAGTTGCACACTTTCTTAATTAAGAAACTTTGTGAACTTCTTTTTTCTCTATTTATTATCATTTAAATATACTGTGCGACTCTTGGTGTCCCCACCAGGATGTCTTTTGTCCACATTATTGTTATTATTTTATGCTCTTTTATTGTATATAAATGCAAATGCGCTCTTCTTTTCAATTGCATTATGAATATAAAAGAAAAAATGAATTAAAAATCACTTAAAATAGAAAAGCTGACAGCTCACAGGTTAGAGATAGACAGACCTGATGTTAAATAATGCTTTGGCAGGATTGGCTCATTTGCCGTTGATTGAGTCAAATTTGACGGAGAATGACTGCGGGAATAGCTCTTAATAGTGAACACTAAATTTTTGATTTTGATTTTGTATTACTTCATACGCTTAGTGGGCTTATAATCTTCAAATTGGAAATGAGCAGCAGATGTTCAGATGAGCACATATTCAAGAGAGAGATACGAGAGAGACGAGAGAGACGAG
>JAQFXV010000643.1:0-19610 GCA_034694065.1 Camisia spinifer
ACAAAATTTTTGGCCTAAATTGCCTTTTTTGGCCTTTTTGAAGAGACTTTTTGGCTATATTTTAAAGCCTTTTAAGGCGGCTAAAACACAAAAGTTAGAGCCTAAAAGTCCTTGCCCTAGTCATTAGTAATTGTGAAATCTAAAGACTGTGTTAGCATTTGACTTAAAAATAACTTTGTTTTTCATTCGTTTATTAAATATATTAACCGAATATGGATAACAATGATGATAAAGACATAAACATCAGCGTCAACATCACCATAAATGTGGGAAATGGAGGAAAAAGTGGTAAAGGTGATGGATAAGATCGTCTACGATTAAAAATTCGAAATGATAAACAAGAAGATTGAATGCTATTCAACAAAATTTAATTATTTCTTAATTTATCATTTTTGAGAAAATTCTTTTTAAAAAAATTTACATCTATTATATATTCAAAGTATTAATAAAAATGATAATTACTCGCTCTGTTTTTCAAAAATCAAATGGTTTATATTTGAAATAAAATATTTAAGCAACAGATCTTTTGAAATGTTAAACAAAATTCTAGCAAAATATTTGACACTCTCCAAAATTTCATATATTTTGTACTTTTTTTGATGAATTTTTCAAATGATTATTCTGTATTAGCTCATTATTAATAATATTGCATCTGTAATTTTATAAATTTGAATGATTTTTGCAAGAAAGTGATAGTTGAATAATAAAGAATAATCAATATTTCTGAGAATTTCAATTTGAATAATTTTTGATAAAGTATCAGAGGTGGCCAGACTCGGTCGGCTCAGGTAGGGGTATATTTTGGCCCAGACGGCGGTTCCCTCGGGGCAAGGGCCAGGATAGGAAAAACATATTAGCCGGGGTTTTTTTAAAATTTTTTCGAGGGAGGGGGTGTGATATCTCCTTGATCTCAGGTGGAGGTATTTTCCAAATACTTCTTACTATACAACCCCTCTGGCCACCTCTGATGATGTGTTATTTTTTAATTATTTTTGTTATACAAGTATTTGTCGGTATTAATTTTTTCATTGTTATTGGATTAAATTTTGTAAAATTCATAAGTTTTATCGGAATTAGTATTCAGTTTGATGAAAGAGTTATTTTATAGCTCCAGAACTTCTGAGTATTTCAACACGATGAATAAGATATCTAGAGCACTCTAATTGAATTGTTCTCTTTAATTATAAAAAAAATTGATGACTATCATTTAAAAGATCTATTCAATTTTTTTCCTAGAAGACGAAAATATTGTATAGACTAAAAAATTTGTATGAGAGGTGAATGACCACATACAAAAAATAAAGATCAGAGACTCATTAACCAACTTAATTTTAAAATTTTAATCTAAATCTGTAGCAGTGAATTGAATTATAGTCATAAGTCGAAACTTAATAAAAGAAAGACCTGAGTGTATTGATAATTTAAACTGATATTAAGTTATTCAAACTTATTAATTGATAAATTTAATCAAGAAACTTTTGGATGCAAAATCTTTATTGTGTGAGTTAATTCTAGGGAAAGTAATGAGTTTTGAAGTGAGTGCTCTTTAAAAATTTTTCATTTAAGCTTGAAGTTGTTCGAATTTGCCTTTATTTAAAAGGTCCTCACTGTTTATCTAACCTGTAATTTTTGCACCAGTCATCACAAGGTTGAGTTTATTTATTGATAAATTATCATAACACCAATATGAATAACGATATAAATATATTATTAGTATAAATTCAGAATTTATTGAGATTAAGTTTCATTTTCTGAATAAAACAAAGTGACTCGTCTATTGTATTCCATCAGATGTTTCAGTGATAGTAGATAATAGCAGAAATGCCCACATCGGGAGACTTCTACCTCAAATTTATGCCGGAGTTTTTGCCCAACCCAGGAACTGAATCTAAAATATTTGCCCGAGAATGAACTTAACCTAACCTAGGATAGGATAGTCGCAAATTTTTCCGTCTATATTTTTATCTCAAATATTGGTTGAATTTTAATAATTAACTTTTATTATCATATTGGTTTTAATTATTGTTCAATCCTGCATTGAATGATATAAAAACTTCGTTTAAATATAAGTTAATTATCATTGAATTTACAAAAAACATTTTAAATATATTATATATTAAATTACTGTTAGCATTGTGCGCCATTTGTGTGCATTGCGCACAGTTTGTTCACATCTGTGTTTGGCCACAAAAACATCAACATGATTGTCTTCGACAGCGAAGAGTTTTTGGCTAACTCTCATCAAATTGTTATCAAAATCTTCCGTAATTTGGATAACTCGAAAAATATGTCTTCACTGATAAAAACAGATTTGGGAAAACTGACTGAAGATCTTCAAAATATTATAATAGAACAGCAAAGAGTTATTAAAGAAAGAGACTGTTTCATTCACTCTGAATTTAAAAGTATTAATGATGATAACTTTTCAACGATCAGTGATATCTCAAATCAGCTCAAAGTAATAAAAGATAAATTTTCGCCAAGATCTTATTCTCAAGCACTTGAAGCACGTAAATACCATATCTTCATTAAAAGAAATTAAACAACATGTGGTGATAATTAAGCCGAACTATACCAAAATTTCTTCATCTGATAAACAAAAAAATGTTAAAAAAGCCATTGATCCCAACGCGTTACAAATAGGAACCAAACGAGTGAAAAATATTTCAAATGGTGGAATCATTGTTGAATGCAGGTATGAATCTGAATGTAATAGCTTAATAAAAGAAATTGAAATCAAAGCCAAAAACGTTTCAGCTACAAAACCTATGAAAAAGAAGCCATGTATAGTAATCCGAAATGTAAAAGTTGATGAAAAAGAACTGATTGATAAAATTATTAACAATAACGAGCCGATTAGACAGTTTATGCAAAATCAAACTCAGGATGATATTAAAACTCATATAAACATTAAATTTAAATTCAGGCGAAAAACTAACCAAAATGATGATACGTTTTGCTTAGAATTAAGTCAAGGTTTAAAGAATATTATTTTCAACACGATGAGAACAATATTTATAGACTGGAGTTCATGCCATTATGAAGAATATTTATCAATAATTCGCTGTTATAATTGCAACGGCTTTGGTCACATTTCAAATAACTGCAAACAGAAAGATGTCAGTTGTGGTCATTGAGGGAAAAACCATTTGACCCGAAACTGTATAACTGATCGTTTAGCTTCTTTCTGTACAAACTGTGATATTCATAATAAAATTAAAGATCAGAAAGTAATATTTGAAACAAATCACTCATCTTATAGCAGAAAATGTCAAAGCTTCGTGAGAATTCAGAAATTACTCAAATTCAAATATAATAATTGATGAATTTAATAATTATCATTCAAGTTTTGATATGATCAATTGTGTTCAAATCAACCTACAAAGAAGTAAAACTGCTACATCTCATCTCATACAATTTATAACTGATAATAAAATTGATGTGGTTTTAGCCCAAGAACCTTATGAAATTAAAACTAAGAGTGTGTGGTTTTTCGCTACGTTTTCATGTTTTCTATAATGAAAATGCTCAATTTGTAAACAGCTTTAATTATTGTTAACCCTCTCATTCTTCAGTCATTCTCTGATTCCTATACATCTATTGCGAAACTCCAGTTCAGAAGTAAAAACTTCATCTTCATTTCAGCATATTTTTCTCCACCTCAAGAAATTGATGATAAATTATTTCACCTGAAAAACTCTTTGGAAATAATGAAGCCTAAAAATTTAATAATTGGTGTGGACTCGAATGCTAAAAGCAGAATATGGTTTTCAGACAGAGATGATGAATGAGGTAATAAATTAAATGAATTTTTATTCCAACAAAACCTAATAATCCTAAATAAGAATCCTGAATTGTCGACATATCATACAGCACGTAGAAATAGTTTTATTGATTTGACTCTTATTGATTTAAATTCGTCGAACTTTGTGCAAAATTGGAAAACACTTGAAGAAGAATCCATGTCAGATCACCGGTATATTACCTTCTCTATTACTGAAGAATTGCCTGAAATTAAATTTAAAAATACCAAAAAATGTAATACAAAAAATGCGAAATGAAATTTGTTTACAACCTATGCTGAACCATGTGTTCACTCTCTGAGAAGTGAAATTTGTAATATTTCTGATTCTGTGCTATTGAACACTTTTGTTGAAAAATTTAATGCAAAATTAGCTCAAATATGCGATAAAACTTTTCAGAAAATAAACTACAATAAAATAATATATAAATCGAATAATTGGTGGTCTCAGGTTTTATCAGCTAAACGTCAAGAAACCAACAGAGCTCGCAGAAAGTACCAGCGCTGCCAAACAAATTTAAGAGAAGTTTTGAAGCTAAATTATTTAGAAATTAAAAAAGCATACAAAAAACTAATAAATAAACATAAATTTGAGAGTTGGCATCAGTTCATTGAACTTAACACAAGGGAGAATCCCTGGGGGATCGTATACGCAATTTCGAGAGGAAAAATTAAATCTGAAAAAATTAATGAAATAATTGATCCAAATGGGGATCTTCTCACAGAAAATCAAGATATTGCTCAAAAACTAATGAATGAATAATTTCCTGATGATAAACCTGAAAATGATAATGAATTTCATAAAGGTGTGCGTGAAATAATTGAAAGCGATTATAATCAAACAAATGATGAACTTTTTTCTGCTAGTGAAGTGACTGAAATAATTGACAGTCAAAAAAATGATAAGACACCAGGTTTTGATGGCATAACCAGTGACATAATAAAATATCTTCACATCATTGATAAGAATTTCCTCACAGATCTATTTAATAAATGTTTAAGTTTAGGGAATTTTCCAAACTTATAGAAAATAAGTATTGTAAAAATCATCAAAAAAGGGTAGAGAAAGAGATTCACGTTCACCAAAATCTTACCATCCAATAAGTCTGTTACCAGTTTTTGCTGAAATACAAGAGAAACTTTTAATTAATCGAATAATGTTCAATCTTAATCAGAAGAGCATTTTATCGGAAAATCAATATGGTTTTACAGCACAAAAGTCAACGATTGACGCAATTATGAATGCGATTGATTTTATCAATCAAGCACTAAATCAAAAAGGATTCGCACTGCTTATTGCTCTCGATATCACCAGTGCATTCGGCAATGCCTGGTGGCCATCAATTCTATATTCTTTGAAGAAAATGAAATGTCCCAAAAATCTATATTATTTAACAAAATCGTATTTCAAAAAACGATACGCGAAACTCTGGTTTCAAAACTTAGAAATTACCAAAAAATTAACTTGCGGTTGCTCTCAAGGAAGTGCGTGCGGGCCCGGGTTCTGGAATATTTTATTCAACAGCTGTTTAAATCTAGAATTGCCTGAAGGTCTGAAAACGCAATGTTTCGCAGATGACTCGCTACTGAAAGTTTTCGATACATGTGTTCACAACTTTAAATCTAAAGTAGAAGAGGCTCTCAAGTTACTATCAATTTGGGCAGAAAATAATAAACTTGAATTTAACCCAACTAAAACAACTGCAGTTATTTTTACAAATAAGTTCAAATATACAATTCCTGTTATTAATTTTGATGGCTATGTTCTGAAATTTTCAAATTCATTCAAGTATCTAAGAGTGTATATTGATTCTAAACTGAATTGCAAGATCCACATGACTCATCTAAAAACAAAGTGTCTTCAATTGATTATGAATTTATCAAATTTTACAAAAAAAAGCTTTTGGTCTCAATGAATCACTCGAAATGATTTACAAAGGAGCTATTATACCAATTATCTCCTATGCATGTCCAGTTTGGATTGACTGCATTGATGAAAAGTATATATTTTTACCACTTGAAAGAATTCAACGACTGATAGCACTCAGAATATGTAATGGCTACAGAACTGTATCTACAGATGCCCTTAACATCATTTCTAATCTGATGCCTATTGATTTGGATCTTAAACAAAAAGCTGTCGAATATTTTATCAAAAACAGCATAACTTAGACGAAGTTTTATTTTAATGATCATCACATTTATCTCGAAAATGTTCAAAAAACTTTCAAATTTATAGAATTACCACATCCTTCGAAAAGATCTAAAATCATGATCACAGATTATTCAACGGGTGATGTAATGATTTATACGAGTGGATCTAAACAAGAAAATAAAGTTGGAGCTAGTTTCAGTGTTTATAAGGATGGTAATAGTTTGAGAAAATGCAAATTAAAATTAGCAACTTATTGTAGTGCTTTTCGGGCAGAATTATTTGCTGTTAGAATGGCTTTAATATTCGCTAATTCAAAATACAGTTCGGAAAAAGAAATAAAAATTTTATTGAGTGTAAAATTAGTAATTAAAGCGATATCTGATAACAGATCATTGACAACACAAGTGCAGCAAAATTTATCATGAAATGACAAAAGCTATTGAAAATAATATCTCAATAAAGTTTTCTTACATTAATCGTCAGTCTTGTGAGGAAAGTGAAATCACTTTCAATTTAGCTAAAGAAGGTAGCTCTTCACATCAAAGAAGAGATTTCGATCAAATCCCGTACTTATTCATGAGGAAAATGATTTATGATATTAACGTTAATATTTGGAATCAAAGATGGTTAGCTTCTTCAAAAGGTGCTTGGACTAAAAAATTTTACCCTTTGGTTCAAAAAATACTAAAAATTAAAATGTACTTTACCAACAATTACTACTTGACGCAGTTTTTGACCAATCACGGGAAATTCAACTCTTATTTAAAACGTATGAAATTGAGAAATGATGAAACATGTGATAATTGCGAAAGTGATTACCAAAACGCAGAACATTTAACTTTCGAATGTGAAGCACTAGAAGAAAAAGGTGAAAACTTGGTTAATAAAATAACTTCAACGGGTATTCAGTGGCCATGTGTTCCTGAAAAACTCATTGATATAAAGTATTTCATAGACTTCAATGAATTTTGTGATAAAGTTTTTCATGTATAGGAATCACATATTTTATATGATTAATAATCAATCAATGTATTTTTAATATTAAGGCCCTTATGATATCATATGGGATAAGGGCCAAACAATTAAACAATAAATGAATTAAAAAAAACCTTAACTAAATCAGCCTGGCATAAACCATCTAAAGATCAATTTGATCACCTTCAGGATATTTTGATTAATGATTAAAAATTGATGCAATAATTATGTTCAATGTTTTATTCAAATGTGAAAAAATAGAAAATTACAAATTGATTAAATGCATGAATGTAAAGTTAAATGCTTCGTTGAGTTCTTTTAGCGATTTGCCTCCTGTGATGTTGATCTTCCCTGATGAGAATAAAGTCGCTTTGCAACTCTCGGCTTCAAGTATAAGCCCATGGAATAATTTTAGTTCGTAAGATGCCTGCCTTCCTATACTCTTAGCAAGTGACGCTAAATCGATTTTTGACCCATAATCAATGCTACCCACCATATTCACCAATCTAATGTTATTCAAAGCCGTTTTTCTGTACAATACGAGCAAATTTTCGCAGAGCCTTACGACCTTGAAATTTACTTTTGCATCCAGTCAGAACCATTTTTCCATTATTGTATATCATACAAGTGCTTCGAGATTTTCTAATTCGTTTTACTAAAGCATTCATCTTTTTTGAGTTCAGTTCAACGTCCTTAAAATTAATTGAAATATTTTTAAAATTTAATTTACAATTAAGATCAGCACAATAAGTCATATTTTGAATTTCAACCATTTTATTCAATTTTAGTTTTTGATAAATTACATGAAATTAAATTAAAATCAATAAAAATAATATCAAGTATTTTAAATAATTTGTTTAATTTAATTCGTAACATATTTTCAAAAGCATTTATATATCAACTTCATCAATATCTTCGTCTTCGAAAAATATTTCATTATCATTATCAGTTCCAGTTTGTTTTATTTTGGCGAAAAATTTTGCATCATACCAAACACAACTCGAACAGAATGCGAGACTAAACATAGAATAAATATATAGAAGAAAATGGACATGTATTTCGTTGGGGTTCTAATGAATAGGGTCAACTGGGAATCGGGAATACAGAGCACTCAAATTCGCCAAAACGAATAAATTTTGAGGAAAATTTAAAAATTGATAAAATTAGTTGTGGTCCTGATTTTACTCTATTGTTATCACATGAAAAAAATATTTATGCCTTTGGTTATAATTACTCGAAAATATTGGGAATTAATAAAAATACTGGCAAATAACTGATACCAGTTGAATTGAATAATTCTAACAAATTCATTGAACTCGCATCACATTCGCTTTATAATTTTTCGAGTGCGCTATCAGAAAATGGATTATATTATGTTTGGGAAGAATTTGGATATCTTAAAATGAATGAACCGAAAGAAACGCAGTTCAAATCATTCCATGAATTATTTATACATTTAGTTGAATTAGAATCAAAATGTCACCAGCGTAAAACTGGAGAATACACTTTCAATTTCATAGAAATATCAAAATTGGGATCAGGAAGTTTCGGAACAGTTTCTAAAGTTAAACATAAGTATATGGATAAAGCATTCGAAGTTAAGAAAATTAAATCACAAAAAATTAAAGAAGATTTTTTTTTCAAAGAATTGAATATTTCGCTTATTTTTCTTAAACTTGAAAATGATTTTCTCGTTAAGTATCATGATTTTTGGATAGAAACACAAAAAAATTGTTCAAATATTAATATTTATACACTAATGGATTTATGCGACAAAACATTGTTTAAAATCCACGAAGAAATTAAAGGAGATGTAATGCTATATTTCGATGAAGCATTCACTCCATTGGGGTTTTATCTATTTAGTTAAATAATTATTGAGATATTGAAAGGAGTGAATTATTTAACAGTACATAACAATAACATAATTCATCGAGACTTAAAACCACATAATATTCTGGTAAAAAATGGGAAGATAAAAATTGCTGATTTTGGTTTGGCTAAAGTTCATGATATGATGAAAGACCCCAATACAACAAACACTGGAGATATCGGAGATTTAAAATATGCTGCGTCTGAAGTTCTCGAATATGAATATTATGACACAAAGGCTGATATTTATAGCTTAGGAATGATTTTGAATGAATTTTTTGAAATCGATTACGATGAGTATTAAAATATGACATACACTATATGACAAAAGTTGCTTCCTCGGTTTTTGGTCGCTATTCAAACCTTACTGTCAATGGATTTCGATAAAAATAATTGAATGTAAAGCTCATACTTAAACCTCGTGATCAAATTCGAAAGTATATAGACAACAATCTAAGTGAATTGCACAGAAAATTCAAGCAGTATTTTCAATAATTTGATGATAGGAATTGAAACTTCATCAAAAATCATTGAACATGCGTAATTTTGTTTAGTTGAAAATTTTCTACATCAGAGCTATGGGGCCTCAAACTCAAAAATTTCATATTTTCAAACAAGCATAACTTTTTGATTCGATGAACGAAAATCATTTTATTGGTGCTAAATTGTAGATATTTAAAGCTCCTCAAATTTTATATTCAGTGTTTTGCATTTAAAATATATGCTGTATAGGTTTTCAGTGTATTTAGAAATTTGAAAGTGTTCGCAACTATCGAATCCATCCATAAAATAATTTGAAACTAAAAGTATTTGTATTAAGTAAACACAAACGAAATTATATTTACAGTGAAAACGAATACAGGATCTCTTTCAAATGCTAAAAGCCTCAATATAAAATTTAAGTAACTTTAAAATATCTACAATTTGGCACCGGTAAAATAATTTTATGTCATCGAATCAAAAAGTTATGCTGGTTTGAAAATATAAAATTTTTAAGTTTGCTGCCCTATAGTTTTCATGTAGAAAAATTTCCAGCTAAACAAAAGCACACGTTTTCAATGATTTTTGATGTATTTTCGATTTCTTTTACCAAATTATTGAAAATACTGGTCAAATTTTTTGTGCAATTCACCTAGATTATTGCCAATATATTTTCGAATTTGATCAAGAGTCTCTAGTTTGATGACCGTACCAAGAACCCCTACATTCATATTTTTTTTATCAAAATCCATCGACAGTAAGGTTTGGATAGCGGCCAAAAACCGAGGTAGCGATTTTTGTCATAAAGTGAAGAGCTTCTGAATTTTTAACTCGAATTGTACTACAATGCAGCATATAGTTTTGTCGTTCCCATCCGTTCGTGTGTCTTTTTGCGCTCTTTCATAATATAGAGTTGGCCTTTCGTGATTAACCAAGAGATTTTGAAAAACATTCATAAATGAAGGGCCCATTACTAATAATGATTGATAAATTTCAGTCGTTGTTAACAAAGTGTTATGAATATTGATTATAGATAAATTTCACTCAATGTTAGCTAAGTGTCTTTCTTAATAATGATAGATGAATATTAATCGTTGTTGTTACAATAAGAGTTAAAATATATTTGCCTCAAGTATTGATGCCTTGTTTTTATTTATTTTCAGATTTCAACAAATTAATGATGCAATGTTGAAACAAAAATATGAGGATTTGCAAGAACTAATAAAGAGAATGACGAATAGGAATGCAAGCATTAGACCAAATTGTGAAGAATTAATTGGAAATATAGAGGTTTTGTTCTCATGTTCAAACTATTATATGCTCAAAACTATCAAATATTGATATATTAGAAGTTTATGTGCTTTCCTTTTAACAAGAATCTAATAAAAATTTAATAGCACATGAATAGCGAAGATTCTCTTTAAATATGAGTAATACAAATAAGATAATACAAACGTAATGAATGATGTCTTATCTTTTCATTTGACATTTAGTTTAAAATGACTCAAAAATTTATTTGAAATAATTTACAAATACTAATTTTGCGAAATATCTGTTTTTAGTAGAAAATGAATATATAGAATATTAATGAAATTTTCAGATTGGAAGATTGTGACTACAGTAGAGATACTTGAAATATAGATGATGAATTTGATAAAGAATTAAATGAAGATAAAAATGATTTTTTTTCAAGACAATGGTGAAATTGATTCGAACAATTTAAATGAAAAAATGTGAGCCTTATCAAGTTTTATGATGAAAGTAAAGCATGAACTTCAAACTAAGGTGATTAAATTTTTTAGGCCAAAACCTTTTGTAGTTCAGATCTAGAAGTTTTCAAAATTTGGAGAATATTCGAAACTAATCTGATTTGAATAAATTTGAACTTTATCAACATTTCATTGAGAATAAACTGTATTAAAGTGCACTCAATTTTAGAAATTTCATGGAATATACAGGAGGATCAATTAATTAATTTTTTAAATTTCAGGAAATAGCAAAGAAGGGCCAAGCTTTACTTTATAAAAATTTCAATAAATTCGCGGAGGTATCCAAGCAATACATTTTTCATTTCATAATATCTTTCACATAGGGTTAAATTCGCGGAGGTATCCAAGCAATACATTTTTCATTTCATAATATCTTTCACATAGGGTTAATATTGTATTCATAGGTTCACATTGTAACATCGATAGATAAAATTGAAAAAATACATTGTTCTTTTTGAAATATTATTCACATTTTCTTTTACATTTAATTACCATTAATACTAATATTGAGTATTTTCGTTTCTAATCTCAAGAATTCTGAGAATTTACTTATTTATTTTCGAAATTTTGACCAATTATTTTATTATAAATTTTTTCTTAATAATTCTAATTTGATTTTGAAATTGTGATCATTATAAATGTCGACTTTCGCTATTTTGATTGCAGCTATGATGAACACGACCCAAAAAATTCTATAAATAAACTAAATTAATTATATTCAAAGCAGATATAGTAAAGATTATGAAAAGGTTACGAATAAGTTTCTTTTGAGGAAAGTAGCGTTTCACAATCTTGGAATGAATATAACTTTCCTCATTGGAATTTTTGAAAATGATATTCAATTTCTCTCTCAAATTTAAGTCTTTTTTAAATAAACACCAATCCTCCTTTCCTTCCAATATTTCTTCACAGTTAGGTCTTTCATTTTGGTTCTCACTTAACATTCTTTCCATTAGTATTTTCATATTTCCGTTTCAATATGTTTCAATATTTCATTAAAAATGTATTGAATGGATCTGAAAATTAATATATAAATATTTGGAATCAGATAAATTAATCATCATTTTAATACATATTTTCTTCAATTTCAAACAACTCCTGTAAAATAATTCTTAAGCTATAAATATCTGCTTTTGTATCATAATCTTCACATTCCAGTACTTCTGGTGCCGCATATTTTATTGTTCCGATATCTCCAGTATTTATTCTATCCGGATATTTATTCTTCTCATGAACTTTAGCCAAACCAAAGTCTGCAATTTTTATTCCTCCATTTGCAAAAAGGATATTTACTGGTTTCAAATCTCTATGAATTATGTTCTTTTTGTGTAAATATTTCACACCATTTAATAGATCCATAAAAGTTTGACTCAATAAAAAATAACCCAATAGAGTAAGTAAATCGTGAGTATACAGTTTCTGATCTTCTTTCATTTCTTCTTTTATTTGTAACAATGTTTTATCGCAAAACTCCATCTCAATATAGAACGAGTCTTTGTTGGTCCATTCCCTCAAGCCTTTAATCTGTTTGAAATCCTTTTCTAACCAAAAATCATGATATTTGATTAAAAATTCATTATCAAGATCAATAACATAAAAGTATGCGATTATAATTTCTTTATATAAATAAACGAAACCAGCATTCTTAGATTTAACTTTTTTAATTGCACAAAATGCATTTTTAGATTTATTTTTAGCTTTAAAAACTGTTCCATAACTTCCTGAACCTAATCTCGATATTTCTGAATAAATTTTTGAATACTTCCCAGTGTGATCAACATCTTCATATTTCGGTGTTATTTCGAAATAGTAATTAAATAATTCTTGAAAAGATTTAAATTTAGTTTCTTTAGGTTTACTTATTATCCCAGCTTTCTCTCCACAAATACCCCAAACATAATATATGCCATCCTCGGAAAGTCCACATAAAATGCGATAATCATAATGTGATGCTATTTCAATGAACTTATTAGAATTTTTCAATTTAATTGGTATTGATTGTTCATCACTTTTATTTTTTGTGCCCAATTGATCATTATAATTATCACCAAAAACATAAATATCTCTATCACGTGATAATAGCATACTATGTCTTTGACCACAGCTTATTTTATCAATTATTATATTGTTGTCTAACTTTATCAATTTTGGTGAATGAGAATTTATTTGTTCAGAGAATTTATTTCCATATCCAAGTTCTCCCCATGAATTACTCCCCCAACTGAATACACGTCCAGTTTGTGTTATAACCAAAGAAAAACTGTCACCACATGCTTTTACTTTCTCTTCAAATATTTCATTCAATTTGTATGGTATTGAAACACACTCTTCTTTACTATTATCACCAATTTTCCCCTCTTTATTATAATCCCAGGCATAAACTCCGCCATTTGATGTCAAAACTTAATGTATGACCAATACCACAACAAATATCTATTATATTTTCATTCAATAGATATTTATTTAACTCTGGTTTATATATCTTGTAATCTCCACTTCCATTCCCTAAGAATCCCGAATGATTTTTACCCCAACAATATATATTTCCTTTAATAGTTAGCGCAATTGTATGATTGACCCATTATTAAATCTTATGATTTGTTTATTACACAAATCTTCATTGGTTATAAAATCTTTTATCTCTTTTTGATGACCAAAACCTAATAACCCATTTCTATTATTTCCAAAACAGTAAACTTTATCATCATTTGTCACTAAAAATATATTATATTCATTCAAATAATAATCATAATGAAAATTATGAAATAGTTTTATATTTATCTTGATATGTTCTTCATTTAATTTATTGAAAATTTTGTATTCATCATTGAATTCCGTCATTTTCTCTAATAAGTAAATACTAGTAAAAACAGATATCAAATAAATTTTACCTTTTGATGATAAAAACTATTGTTACAATGATAAGAAAAAATGTTTCTAATTTAATTTCAATGAAAGTCATAGCGATTTTGATAAAACTTACAAACTTATAATCTTTTCGGAAGATCTTTATGGAAGGACAAATTTACAGACAAAATAGACACACACACCCGGAGAAAAACTCGGGTATAAATTGGGGGTTAAGTCCCCCGGTGCGGGTATTCCTGCTATTATCTACTGTGATTTAATTTAAAAATATTTTATATTCGTGAAAATCAAGTGAGAATAATTAATTGAATATGAACAAAGTGAACGTAAATGTTAACACAACTATTGTCATAAATAATGGGGGAGTTGGAAAAGATGGAAGTGGTGGTGGTACAAGAGGTGGTGGAGGAGGTGGTGGACAATCAATTAAAAATTTTTAAGATGCTTATCGATTTCAATCAAATCAATATCATACAAAATCATCATTTTTTAGAAAAATTCGTATACAGTTTTTTCAAATGAATTACATTTTAAAAATATTAGTAACCAAAAATTTTAATACTTGATTTTCTAATAATATAATGCTGCATAAATAATTTAAATATAATCTACATATTAAACATCAATTTGAAACATTAAAAAATTGAGCGAAACATAAATGACTCTATTCAATAGAATGTAAATCAAGATAAATAAATATTTTTTTTTAAATAAAATATTTTACTATATAACAGCTTATAAATTTAAATAGTTAATTTTGGACAAAATTTCATATATTACAATGTGAGTGTGTGTATTCTTACAGGTTTGTATGCTTGATAAATTAACTTATTAGTTAATTCGAAAAATAAATGATCTTCAAGTAATGCTTACAAATTTCGTAGGTTCCCTCTACATCAAAGCGAAAATTTTCATTAATATGATTTCTCAGTGAAATATCATATTTTTTCAAAAAAAAAAATAATAATAATAATTTCAAAACTGTAACCCAGCCGATAGATTTGAGATAAGATACTTCAAGACGTAATCTTGAACTAACGCAATATAAATTTCCGAAGAAAATTGTTAGATTATAGTTAAGTTTCGAATTGAAGTTATGATTTGGTTAATTTTCCAGAAAATTGATCGTTTGAGAAAAAACTTGAGTGTGATAAAATTTCATGAAATTGATTTATCTGCCTCTCGTATTACACGCATATGAGAAAAATAATGAATTTAAAATCAGTTTGCGTTTAATAAGAACATTGAGAACAGAAAAAAAGTTATTTTCTGTGAGAATTGATAAATTCACAAAAAATTAGTCACTTACACGGAAAGGACTCGAGCTTTCTCAAAGCTTTTGAAAATTCATGTTTGCCAAAATTTATACAAGTATTATGTTATCCAAAAAAGTATGTATGAAATAAAAAATGCGAATGAAAACTTTAACATGCTGAAAATAACAATCAATTTTTAGATTCAATGAGATTGTTTCAGTAATAAACTATAGATTTCAATATTTTGATCTCTCATTACTGTTTATAAATTATAAAAGTTGCAATGTTTTACAATGTATATATTAAATTAATTACTTGTAAAATTCTTAATTTTATTGCAAAAATTTTATAAATTTTTGGTTTTCTAATATCTTGTATGTATATTGAGGTTTTCATAATCCGTAAACTGAAATAAAGGGTCAAAATATTGAAATCTATAGTTAATCATTGAAATAATTACATTGAAATCTGAAAATTGAGTCCTATTTTCAGCACGTTAAAGGGCCCATTTGAATTTTTTATTATATACATACTTTTTTGGACAACATAACATAAATTTTGGCAAACATGAATTTTCAAAAGCTTTGAGAAAGCTCGAATCCTTTCCGTGTAAGTATTTTCAGAAAATGAAACTCACTCAAAATCAATTCCGATTAAAAAGTATAGGCTGAATAATTTAATCTTTGAGCCTTTCACGATAATTTGACAATAAATGACAATAATTGAATTAAATGAACGAATCTTAGATCAATTCTTTCGTTTAATTAGAAAAAAATATCATATTTCGCTTATAAAAAGTTCGAACTATTAAACTTTCTCATTCTCAACTTATAACTCCAAATACAGATAAAAACATTTGCTTAAATTTTAGAAAAATGCTTATTGAAGATGAACTTTTTCTAAATTTTCCCTTAAATACTTATTCATATACTTTTCAAAAAAGATTACAGTTCTTATCAAAATGACTTTAGAGTTAAACTCAAGGCTTCACTTGCAGGTGATGTAACTGTAAATTTTCAGATATCGGTAAAAGCATCTATTTTAACAAATTAGAATTGTTTTTGTAGTTAGGAAATTTTAACCCTCTTCATCATAGTTAAAATGAAAACCATATTTCTCATAAATGAATAGAATCTAATAGTATATATATCAGGTTTGATTACTTTATCGGTTGAAGGGTTTAAATTCGTGAAACAAAAAGTCATATGATAACAAAGAAAAAATCAATTTTATAAAGTTGAGTTATTAAAGAGTTATTAAAGTTAGGTTTCAAATTTTTACAGATAATTCATAAAAATATTAACAGCACATCAATATTATGTGAATCCTCCATTTTTGGCATAAAATTATAAATTTTTCTGTTACTGAACAATTATTCAACAAAAATTAATTTATTTAAAAAATCCGCACAATTGAAGAATTTTGCAGAAAATTCAGGACATTAATGTAAAAATAATATGAGAACAATTAATTAAGATAAAATTGAAATTTTAAATTAGCTAAAAAAACTTATTTTTTTCAAATAAAATTCTGGTATATTTTTAAATAATATTGCTTTAACACAATTTGAGCATATCTATAATTTTTCAATGTCATGAGATAATAATGTTAATATGATACAACAGAAAATAAGATATCAAAGAATCTGGAGCTTATCAGTCACTAAAGTATTTCTTAGGGTTTGATATAAATAACTTTAGCTGAAAAGAATATTGAATAATCAGATCTTTGAAATTTACAGTTTTGAGCATTAAAGTTTTGCTAATTATTATATACTTTTCAAATTTAGATGTTCGAAATCAAAAGTAAACTAAAATGATTTTATAAGTGTATTTTTGTTAAGCTTAAAAATTGTAGATCTTAGAGTTATGGTCACTTAAAAATTAAAAAGTCAAAATTTAAGATAGTTATAACTTCGATATTCGAAGACATATAATTATTTTAATACCGCCAAAATCTAGCATCCTCAATATTCTTAAAATTAGTTGAGTTTTATCAGTTAATTTCGAAAAATGAAATGCAAACTTAATAACCAAAACCAATATGAAAGAGATCTTAGAGATATTAATTAGATGATTTTTAAGTTGAAATTAAAATGCTCTCCTGGGTATTTATTTTCTAAGCCTTGGCAGATTCAGCTATTAATTTTATTCTTAACATTTTGAACATTGGAATGAGACAAAAATTATCCTATTCAATAATTAATTTTTTTCATTTTAAAAATTTCCATGGTTAAAATCATTATTTTGATTGCTGTGAAGCAAAAGTAATTTTGCTGGTACGAATCGCTTAAATAGCATTTGATCGAATTGGAGAGGGAACTTAAGTTTTTTGATAGTTGGTCTAATTGGTGGCATCTTTCAATTTTGTCCGCGATCCTTTTGTTCACGCTCATTTAAATCGTTATCAGAGCATTCACCGACTTAAACACTTAACAGTTTGTAAATAAACTAAGTAGGGAATGCTTTTCATACGGCCCTCTGATATAGAATTAAATTTCACGTAAATTTAAAACTAATAATGAAACCATTTTAAATTTTTAATCAAAAAATTCCAATGACCTCTGACCTCATATTTATTGATTTATGAAAAATTCGTTTCACAGACTGTAAATCGTGCTTATATTTCTGAAACTATTGGTTTCAAATTCAGTTCATTTAGAACTCAATCTAAGCTAATATTTGTGCAAAGATTTACAGTTTATGAATGAAGCAAAAGTTTGAATTAAGTCTAAATTTAGGTATATTCTAAATATATTAAGTAAATATCAATTTAAAAAACCTTTTTCCCATAAAATCTATTCATGAATAAATTCCTAAAATTTACGAATATTTTCAAAAATTTTCAATTTGATTCTCAATTTTTATTCGCAAATTAATTTTATTGTTCTATTTCGTAAACTGTAAATCTTTTCACAAATATAATCTAAGATTGAACTTAAAACGAGCGAAATTCACAACCATTAGTTTCAGAAACGAAAATATGATTTACAACTTGTGAAATGATATATTCAAAATTTAATAAATATGAGGTCAGAGGTCATTAGAATTTTTTGATTGAAATTTCTGATTCGTCCCATCATTTGGTTTAAATTTATATTAAATTCAGTTCGATATCAGAGGGCCGTATAAAAAACATTCTCTGCTAAGTAAGTTTCAATGTTTGATCCATATTCAAGATTACGTCGTTCTGAGAAAATTGCTTAAAGATAAGTTTTTCACGATTAGTTCTGAGAAAAGTTAATTACTTAGCAAATAATAATGATAATTGCAAGTAAACTTTTTGTGTTCGAAAATAGAAATTCTGATTATATTCATCATAGAAAAATAGAAAAAATAAATCATTTTTAAATAAGATTATTTCTTAAAGAAAAATGACATCTCATTAAAATGATTCTCAACAAAATAACTTAGAAATATAAGGTTGCCAAGTGGATTCAATTCGATTCTGGATGAAAAAATTGTTGACGGGGGAATCATAAACTTTAATGATTGAAATCCCCCCAAAAATAAGCGAAAAACTTGAAACACATTAATTATATTGATTTTGTAATAATATAGAGGATTTTTAATCACTTCAAACTAATTCTACTTTTTAATAAAAATATTGATATATTATGCTCCAATATAACATGCTGCTGTAATAATAAGTGCCAGTTAAGCTGCTGAAGTCTTATCATCAAAAGCCACTTTTTTATCATCGGTAGTGCGATAAGTGTTTTCATGGGCATTAAAATAGGACCTCAACACATGTTTTCAGATCATTTAATAATTCTAATTATAGTTATGGCTATTTTTATACAGTATCTGCAAGTAAACCTTGCAGTCTAACTCAATAGTCATTTTGATAAGACTTCTCATCTTTTTTTATAAGTCTTTATCAGAATTTGAATCTAATAAAACCTTTCACTAATCAATATTCAAAATAATTACTCTATGAGTTTCTATTTTATTAGGAAATTTTACAAAGATTCTTATTAATAATTCAGAATAAAGTTTTGCTGAACTATAATTATTTAATTTTACTGACAGCTTTAATGCAATTTCCGGCATTTATACACGAATTAAAAGAGCATTAAAATCTTTTATATAAGGTTACTATACTAATATTAAGAGTTTTGACTTTATATCCAACTTATGGGAAAATTCGTATAGAACATGTAAAAAGTCATTTATAGTCATTTTACTTGAAAATAGTCTCTAACCCCCGAATAGTACCTTATTTTATTTCATAAACATCATTTAATCGACTCATTTTTGTGTAATTCGAACTCAAATTAAGATTAAAACTTAAACAAAAAAGGTTAAATACTAAAAAATGCCAGCATATGAATAGCAGTGTGGAGAAACGCCCTCCGAGCAAAAGCATGTAATAGAGTAAAACGCATACAAAGTTTCGCTTCACCGTATCTTTTAATTCTATATAGCCTGAAC
>JAQFXV010000644.1:0-19606 GCA_034694065.1 Camisia spinifer
CATTCAATTCGATTTTTCAATGAAATAGAAAAAAATCGATGAACTTTAGTTATGTCGAGATTTTATGACTCGACTTGAATTTCGTGCTCATGAACTTCAGGTAAAAACTTCGCAACAATTTATAACGGTAAAAATCGATGCCAAATACTTTCGAGCATTATTGTTGCGCTCAACAATTTAATATTTTCAAACTTTTAGTCATTATTTGATACTGAAATTAAAGAGGTGTTATTTCTCAGACTAAAATCATAGTATTCTCCGATTTTTATTTTACATTCAAGGATTATAAACTATTTTGTATAAATTGACTGAACTAACTATTCTTTTCTCATTTATATTAAATATAACCCATAAAGTCTTTGATGAGTCAGTAGTACTGATGTATCAATAATAAAACATAAAGTAATGCTCTTCATGAAGAGCCTTATGAATCATAATTATAATTCACACACAAACGTTGTTTATAAATACAGCTAATTTTGAGAGAAGTTTTATTCAGATTGAGGCCAAACATCTTGTGAAATTCAACGGTGAATGTTTTTGCGCTCTAAGGAGCGTAAATTTCTCTTTGATTTATGTCATATTTCGCCTCAAATTTCTTGATTAAAACTTTATAACAGTTTCAGTCCTTCATTCAATTCACTCATGCATTACAGTGAAAATATTATAAAATGTCTTAATAAATGGGTCAGAAAACTGTACATAAAATAATATCTGTGAGAAACGAGTATTATATCTCTGGATAAATATATTTGGTTGATATAAAAGATACTGTGATAGTTGGTTAAGATAGTGTTCTCGTCTACACTTGAAAATCGATACATTGAATTGTAATTCTGTAGATGTTGTATGACTTTCATTAGAAAAAATTCAGCGATAAAGATGAAAATATTTTAGTTGCTTTAAGAGCAGTCTCTGCTCTATTCGAACATTTGATGTGATTAGTTTTGGAAATGAGTTGAAAATATTCTGGAAATACTTTGTTTTCAGCGATGCGAACCTGAAACTAATTTACAAATAAAAGCTCAATGCTATGTGTTTTAGGATTAATAATTAATGTTTCTAATCTTTAAATTCTAATACAGGCATATAAAAAATATCCCAATGTTTTATTTTAAGCATTCATTCAAATCAAAAAGTTATGAATAGCTTTGGAAAAATACATCAAAAAAATGTCGCTCATGTATTATACATGTATTTTCTAAAATTAGTGGATAAATAGAAGACTATAAGACTAATCTAATTTTTGTGTGACATAATTATGAAACATCATTCCTTGACTTAGATTCATCAATAAAAAGTTAATAATTTGATCAAAAATTATGAATATTCAAATTTTAATTCAAAATTTAACAGAAATCTTGAGGTGTGACGCATATGTTGATAAATAAACTATAACCTATAAAAAGAGAAACATTGAGAAACCCGTAAAAATAGGAAGTCTTGAAAAACGCTATTCCACTAATTTCGGATAAAATAGAAAATTTTGCGAATAAATTGGGTTTGAAATAGCAAAAAATAGACGGCTTTCATGTATCATACATGAGCCATTGAAAAATGGTTATGTATTATACATGTACAGTATAATACACGAATAATACATCATTTATAATACATTTGATGTATCGATTCCAACGCTAGTTATGACCAATAAATTATATTCAAATGACAATTAAAATACAGTGCACATGAGATTCATGTATTTACCTATTCTGAAAATTAGTTAATTATAGTTTTTTTCTTTCTTATTTTACATAACTAGACGGCTGTGAAAACAAAAATTGTGAATTCTATTCTGTTTGTGAATCTGATGGTGAAGGAGGAAAGTGTATTTGCCCCCTGAGTTGCGTTCATGTGAGTATTCTTTCTATATATGATAGCAGTGATAGAATTGATTCGGTTTATTAGATTCAGATAGACTTAATTTAATAAAAACATTTCATTTTTATCTCTCTGTATAGATTGATGCACCGGTTTGTGGTATGTTATAATTGAAGGCATTCTCTTAAAAAAAAGTGATTCGAATGCTTATAACACATAATTTGATAGGTTCTGATGGAATAACGTATGACAATGAATGCCAAATGAGAGTCTCCGCATGTAAGAAAGCAGAGTTCGTAACGGTTGCCACAAAAGGTCCGTGTGATGTGTGTCAAAACGTTCACTGTAAATATGGTGCCCGATGTGAAAACGGTCGCTGTGTTTGTCCGACTGAATGCCCTGATATTTTTGAACCCATCTGTGGTAACGATGGTGTCACTTATGTTAACGAATGCGAAATGAGAAGTGCAGCCTGTCGTCAGAGTATTGATATTAATGTCAAGTTTTATGGCGAATGCGATGAAATAGTGGGCTCTGGAAGTGGTAAATATCATACTAACTTTCGTACAAATTCGTGAACTTTATTCATGAACATCATAACAATTTTTCAATTAAATTCTTTCGAATCGTTGGAAAGAATTTATGGCAAAATTTTCTGAATAGTAAAAACTTAAACATTTTCTGGTCATTAATTTTTCCATTTATCTTAAAATGAAATTTTATTTATTATAGCATTATTCTTAAGAAAATAAACTTAATTTTTCACTATTAGAGCTTTTCTTAGTATTCATTCTAAACTTTGAATGCTTTAAAGAATGAATTTTAAGAATTTATTTGATTGTTTTGTGTTAACTAATATAATATGTCATTTTAAACATGCAAATAAATTATAGGATCCGGTGGTTATACAAAAGTTTGTGATCACAAAACATGCCGTTATGGAGGAGTTTGTGATTATGACGAGAACGGTGTTCCTCATTGTCTCTGCACGTAAGATATTTTTAGGAAATTAAATATTAATATAACCATTGAATATATCAAATTAATATCACACAGATATCATTGTCCCCCATCTGGTCACGATTCCGATCCTGCGTGTGGTAAGTCTTTGATTCAATATATCATTTATCTTATTAATTGTCATATCTATTAATTTATTTTCTCAATATAAATAAAGGAAGTGATGGTCGACTATATGATAATGAATGTAAGCTTCAAGAAGAGGCGTGCGGTCGACAGCAGGAAATCAAACCGCAGGACATGAAAATGTGTGAAGAAATCAAAATACTTCCATGTGATGGAGAGCCACCATTAGTCAACCCTATGACCAGAAAAGAGTACTTTTGTGGTGATGGACCTGATTCTAAGCCGTGTCCACCGAATAGTTATTGTCATAAAGGAAGCAATTTTGCAAAATGTTGTCGAGAAGTGGCAACAGTTAGGAGTTGTGCTGAAACCACTTACGGGTAAATAAATAGGTTTCTAAAGATTCCAAACACATTGAATAGAATAATTTTCAATTAAAATTAATAGTTGTTGTCCGGATGGCAAGACTGCAGCTCAGGGAACAAAGAATGCCGGCTGTCCGAGTGTTTGTGGATGTAATCGATTGGGATCTTACTCATCAACATGTGATCCGACTACAAAACAATGTCATTGTAAGCCAGGAGTAGGAGGTCTCAGATGTGACAGATGTGAGGCTGGATTTTGGGGACTCCATAAGATATCTGAAGGAAACAGTGGATGTATTCGTAAGTTTGACTCATTTCTAATGCTAGGAATCATTTATTATAGTGAATGAATAATTTGTTAATTTGTAAATTGAAAGCGTGTGCCTGTAATGAATACGGATCTGTTAGAGATGATTGCGAACAAATGACGGGTCGATGCGTTTGTAAAGTAGGCATTCAAGGAATGAAATGTGATGTATGTCCGGAAGGAATGATTCTCGGAACTGAAGGATGCATTGATGGTGAGCTTACATACATTTTTTCGATAGGTTTGACTATTATTCTCTGATATGTATACTATTTGACAGCGTCTTTGACTAAAACGATATCTGGCTCTTGTGCTGATATAAAGTGTTCTTATGGAGCACAATGTAGAGCAAGAGAAGGACGAGGAGTGCAATGTGTCTGTGATATGAAATGTCCGAATGATGAGGGACGCAAAGCTGCCTCTGTGTGTGGTTCAGACGGTAATACTTATGGATCTGAATGTCAACTTCGCTTATTCTCGTGTCGCTATCAAAAGCGCATTACCTCAAGACATGAGGGACAGTGCAAAGCGAGCACTTCTGAAACAGTAACAGCTGGTCCTGTGAGGCGTTCGACTGTATTCAAAACCACTCAAGACACAGAAAAATCAACTCGAGAAGTAAGTCTTCACGAAAATATACTGCTTAGTACTGGTCCTACTGTTCCAACACAAACACTGCCAGAAGTGATGCAAACACCAATTGAAATGCCGGCTTTTGATGGGCTCTCATATATAGAAATGCCTCGATTACAGGCTTATACTAGACTTTCACTTGAAATAGAGTTTCGAACGTTAGAAGAAAATGGTATTTTGCTCTATAACGGACAGACACTGAGTGGTGAGGGAGACTTCGCTTCACTATCGATCAAAGAGTCTCACATTGAGTTTCGATACAATTTGGGCAGTGGTTCTGTTATTCTTCGATCAACACATCCAATCAAATTAGGCAAACTTATTAAAGTCGTTGCAAAGAGATACTTATGGGATGGCATGTTATCAGTTGACGGTCAAGAAGATGTCTCCGGCAAAAGTCAGGGAGCTTTGAAATCACTCGACTTGACTGAAAACTTATTTTTAGGTTATATTCCTTCAAAAGAGAAAAGAATTTACGAAAACATAGGCATTAGTAAAGGATTAGTCGGTTGTATACAAAAGTTCAGAATAGGTCGTAAAGACACAGATCTTAGATATCCGTCTTCTAAAGACATAATAAAAGTGTCACAAATTCGTAAGTTTGCTTTCCATACAATTATATCGATTAGTGATTCAATGAATTTGATTGAATTGAATTGGACTCATAGATGAGTGCACTGGCAATCCCTGCAGTAGTATTCCGTGTCTGAATGGAGCCACTTGTTTACCAGATCCAGAAAATGAGACCTATAAGTGTTCGTGTAAAATACAGTTCACAGGAAACCAATGTCAGACTGAGATTAATGCCTGTACTAGTAATCCATGCACTGATGGCGCGACTTGTATTGTTCTTCAGGATAGTGTGTCAGAAGGTTTTATGTGTAAATGTCCGTCAGGAAGAACTGGAAAGCTTTGTGCAGACTGTAAGTTGTTTTCCAAGAGTAGCTTTTCTCTAATGCAATCATTAATCGCTATTTATTTACTTAATCAGTGTTTTGTTAAAAAATTCATTGATTTAATCAATTTATTTATTGCAGTGCAAAGAGAAATGTTTGTCGTGAGAGTACCAGACTTTAGGGGCAGTTCTTTCTTACAATTGCCGACTCTTCAAGGCGTGAGTCAAGCCTTTACTATTGAAGGTAATGAAACTCGATATTAAGTTTTTTATTCCCATGCATTGCATAAGTATTAAGACTTAATTAACTTTTACTGCATTCTCAATCGTTTTTTCATCCTTAATGACAGTTTGGTTTCTATCGCGAGCCATTCATGGTATGATTCTATATAATGGTCAACAGGCATCTGGAAAGGGAGACTTCTTATCTCTTAATATAAATGAAGGTTATGTTCAGTTCCGTTACGATCTCGGAAGTGGTATTGCAAATGTTAGGTAAGAAATATTTGATGGATTTATTGTTTTACTTAACTATACAATATATTTTCTCACTTCCTTTAACTCTTATGCTTAACAGTGGAGTTATCTCTATATCGTAAGTTCTTTTTACATTAGATCTCTTTATCCTCAACTTTATTAACATTACTATGCGATGTCTATCGATTCAATTCATTGATCTTTTTCAGGAGTCAAAATCCTATAACATTAGGAGAATGGCATTCCATTCGAATAACACGAAAACGCAAAGTCGGAACTTTGCAATTGGATGACGGGTAAGAAAAATACATTTCTCACTATTTTATGTTTTGCGTTTTTGTCAATGTTTTGAAAATTGAATGCTTCAAATTTGAAATGCAGATAATTTTTATCTTGACATCTCTGCCAAAATATCTTAAAATATATCAATATTTGGATTTTAACACTTTTACTTTTATCGCATACAATGATATTGAATAAAATCATTATTTGATTCGTTTCCAAATATTTATTCAACGAGAGAATAAAAATACAGTACAATAATTATAAAATTTTATTATTTCGATAATTCAAATCGTAGTTAACATAATGATTATTGAATTAATTGAATTCTGTGATAATTTAATTCGATAATTCATCCCTTTATTTCAATTATTTCATGATTTAAGTGAATTATAATAATTTGAAAATTAATCAATCATTGATTGGATTTACTTTGATTAATATTAGTATAAATTATGATAATTATATTTACTATTAATGCTCTTTATTATTATTTTCAGTCCGATAATAGAAGACGAGGCAAAGGTGATGAATGAAGATTAGATTCTTCTGATTGCAAGTGGTTATAAACTGATGATTTTGTTTTACATTTTAGGGATCATTAAGTGAACTAAACTTAGAACAGCCGTTATATATCGGAGGCGTAGAGAATATGTATAACATAAACCGTGATTCAGGAATTATGATTGGTCTGAATGGCGCTATTCAGAGAATTGTAGTTAATGGTGAGGTTTGGGATAATTTAGTTCAGAGAGCGGTAAAGCATAGGAATACTCCCGAATATTTGGGTCCTCCGTGTGGTTATGAGTCTCCCTGTCTTAATGATGGCCTCTGTTTACCTCAATGTAATAATAACTTCACTAAATTGCTTAGCAAATTGTGGTCATACATAATAAGTAATGTCTTTTTTCTCCTTCTCTTTTAAACTATTAGTGAATGATTACATATGTAAATGTACTGTGAAGTACACGGGAAAGAAGTGCGACAAATGTATGTTTAACTATATATTTATCACTACTTTTATAATATTATTACTGGTAGTAGAATAAGAGCCATAAAACTGTATTAGATCTAGAAAATGAGGATTACTTTCATTTTTCTTAATTACAGTAATGGAAAAAGAAGACATGAACAAACCTGTGTTATTTGGAGGCAACACTTTTCTTATGTTTTCCAATAAGATAACTACTGTGTAAGGAATACTTTAATTTCTCTTCAAATCATTTTTTATTTCACGGTTCGGTTACATTATTTCGCATGCATTTCTTCTATACTATTATATTCATAGAAAAAATAATAAATTATCAAACAATCTGTTCTTCAATTATTAATCTTGGATCAAAAACAACATCACTAACCATTCATTCTCCAAGTTTTAACTGCTTTATAAGCTATTTATTCAATATAATTACTTTACATTCAGCACTTTTTCCACTTTGAATTTACTAATTATCACATGTTTTTATTCAATTTCTTTTTTGTTCGATTTTTGAATTCAGGATTTGTTGATTTTTCAGTTTATTAATGTTTGCCTTCAGTGAAAAGTTAATAAGCAAAATATGCATCTTTTTGTTAATTGTGAGCTTTATTTGATTAGAAAATTTGATTTCGCTAATAATATACTAAATATATTTTGAGTTAAAGTTGAATTTGAAAGGAATAAAAGTAGTCAAAAAATAAAGAAAAGTTTTAAGCATTCCATTGAGACCCAGAAGTATTGATATAAAGCTAATGTTGCAAACTTTTACATTACTCTATCAGAAACTTTTCATTATTTTATGATTCAAATGGCAAAAGTGTTACTTCTAATGGTGTATTTAATGTTAGGCTTACACTCAAAAATAGAATGCAATGAAAATAACTCTATTTAAAAACTTGATAATAATTTTCATATAATTTTCAAATAACTCAAAACATTTTCTATTCTATTCTTGTAATTATATGGTTTAGCGATGATAATCACAGTACGGAATCTGGAGAAATGGGGTATGTTTTTGCACGTCATACACATTAAATACTAATTACTATTTTATAACTTATTTGAATCTAATCTAAACATAAAATACTGAAAATAATGATCGAAAATTTAATTAATTCAGAGTAGAGGGACAGCGAGACAACAAATTCGAAATTACATTCAGAACGCAAAGTCCAAATGGAATTATTCTTTGGCTAAATAAAGGCGCGACCACTCACGGAGATTACCTTTCTTTAGCCGTTTCTAATGGACATTTAGAGCTTAGTTTTAATTTAGGAAAACAGAGAGATTTATTAATACTCAAAAGTTTGTCGCGAGTCGACGACGGACTGTGGCATACAGTACTTGTACATAGGTTTGCATCACTTATTTTCAATTGAATGTTTACTTTTGATATAATGATAAATTTTCCGTTGGTTTATCTTCAGGAATAAAAGACTAGGTATTATGCATATCGATAATCAATCACCAATTAGTGGGACTTCAGAGCCCGGGGCAACTGAATTAAATACAGATGGAGTCCTCTGGATAGGTATGTACAGAGTCTATGTTATAGTTTCGATTTCAAAAATATTGAGGTTATTAGACGTTGGAATAATTCTTCTTTCCGCTTATCTTAAGCTTGTTATTAATGCACGTAATATTCAGTAGGTTTTAAACGTTCACTACAAGTATTAATAAGTATTCTTCTAAACAACATTTTATAGCCTTAACTGTGAATTTATACTCTTGTTTTCCTTTCATTGAAATAATGATTTATGTGAAAACTCACTTTTCAATAATTGATAAAAACACGTTTTGAAGATCTATAAAGGAATATAAAATGTATTAAAATTTATAATAAGATTATTTTTTGTTAAGAAACCTTGAGATTAAATCAAAAACTTTCTCATATAATACTTGAATGAGAAGTAAATCTTTTAAATAAAGTTTAAGACAACTATTTGTTAGAATGACATAACTTTCACTTATTTGACACAAATTCAAATTATGTTATTTTTTATAGAAAGTCAGGATTAAGTTTGACTTTATAAGACTTAAACTAATACTGAATAATTGAATACTACTTTAGGTGGATCTCCAGGACTGCCAACAGGTCTTCCAAAACAATACTATCAAGGATTGAATGGTTGTATAAGTTTAGTGAAAGTGGACGGAGAAATACTACACCTGACAGCGCACAGCACTGCAAACAATCTAGAATTTTGCAGCGATTTCTAAATTTGTTACTATTCGCAAAAGTGTAATTTAAGTTAATTCATACTGTGATCTACATTCTCAAAAGCATCGCAAAGCCTAAACGCGTTGCTATTAAGTCAAAATGATTCGGACGATCATAAGCAACATAAGCAATCATAACAAATCATAACTCATTTGTCATATATTAAGTTTATGCCATTTTAATGCATACATCATTCGAGTTTCATAACAAGCTTGTGCTGGCATTGACTCAAGCCGTGAATACTTCAATGTGCCATATCTTCAATTGTATTAATTATTGTATTTAAAGTTTAATAAATTGATTTTTTTCAAAATATTGATTTTCAAATTTGCAATTATTTGTTGTCTTTAGGAATATCATATTCCTGTACTTCACTTATTCCAGATTTCTATGTTTTATAGGTTAGTCATAATCAACATTATGACTGCGAATACTGTTTTATTTGTTTAAAACAACTTTTATAATATTGATAGTTTTTGAAGTGAGCCAACCATTCATATACCTCTACATCAAAAATAGCACTAGAGGTCAAATAGATCTAAATCTGATTTGAGGCAAAACCCAATCTGAGGCCAGTTTGCAGGAAATCTAATTCATTCAATTAATTTCTTGGAATTTACTGAAAAAATATCTTTCAAAATCACTTTCATAGGGAATTATAATATGAGATTGAATTGTAAATTCATTACTAAAGAATTTATCAATAATTTGATTCGAAACTAATCTAAATTATCAACACATATACTATTGAATTGTTATCTTCTGATAAATACTGATTTCAAAAGCCAGAAAATAGTATCCAAAAGTCTCAAATTCTAGAAATTCTAGAAGATTTAACTTTTAAACACTCAAGTTTTTCGAATTCATTATTATAATCATCTCTTTATTGACAAAAATTTAAAATTAAAAGTCTCTAGAATTTTAAGCTCTTGAAAATAATTTGATCGCAAAGTTTTGGGCAAACAGGTTGTGGATCATTCAGTCATCAATAATGAGCTAAAACACTACTTTTTCAGATCTCTTATTCAAAATTTCTAATGTTATAAGAGTAATAAAATGCTAATAATAATCATTTGTTAAATGATTAACAAGTTATAAACTCGAAAAATCAATTGAGAATAAATCAACGCTTAGTTTAGACAAATTTTTCATTTGAAGTTTGTATTAAAGTAATTATGTTTAGTTCGTAGTCTTTATATAACCTCACTTTTTGCAGACCCTCACGTTTTCCCACTTTATCTATATGTTTAGTTGAAGTGATTCTCAATTCTTCTCATTTATTATCGTTGGGCTTAATGTCTATACTTTTATCATTTAAGTAGAAGGAGTCAAAACTCATCGCAGTTTAAGATTTTTATGGTTGAATATTATCATTTAGTAGGATTAGAGCCCGTGTTTTAGCCTTTGGTGAACCCAACAAATGGTTAGCTTTAGGCAGTACTTAATTAAAAGTTCATTTTCGGAGAAATCTATAATGTATTCCCAATGGAGTTACTGTTGAAAGGTTTTATTAAAACTTTTTCATTTTTAAAGCTTTCAACGATTTAATGGTATATAAAATACAGTTAAAAATCCAATCAATTATAATAATTAATACAGTAGTTCAAAAATTTAATTTTCCTATTTATGCAAATGATTTTCACATGATTTTTATTGATAAAAATTCACTTAAAATATAGTGAAAGTGTATTTAAAAGCCTGTAATTTGAACTCTATTTCAAACAAAAGTATTACTCTTTCCTATCATTAATAAATGAGTAAAAGTTCGCGCCAAACAAGTCATTGTTTTATTGGCATTAAAAAGCCTTTAATTATTGCTCTCTTTTTTATCGTAATTAAATTCAATTGCATTTAGTTTTAACTTTTTTTCGACTAAATATATTCATGAATTATGTCTGAAGAAAATGTAAGTATTGTTTTGTGATATTTTTGATTTTTGATTGTTTTCTAACTTAAAATTTATGAAACGATAGAAAATAATTTTTCCAATTGATTAGTCATTCATTTTGTGATTTAATTATATTTTTTTCATTTTTATTTCACTTTAAGTAATATCTATTTATATTTAAGTAATTAATCAATTATTGAGATGATGGCAAACAAATTGTTGAAATTAAATGACATTAAATGTGATGAAAATGTATTAAAAAGAGACTCATTTAGTGATAGAATATGTGATCAATTGTTTCAACTCTTATTCAGTTATTTGTCATTTGAGGACAAAATACGTTTTGAATGCGTTTCAAAACAATTTCAAAGATTAATATTTAATAAACAGAATGTATTGGAATCGAGTGAATACTCATTTAGTTTGCGTCAAAAGTCGAAAAACATTTTGAATAAATTGATAAAATCAAGCGATAAGAGTATGAATAGATTTGCGATTGTTTTACAGAAATGTAAATTCATTAATAATATTGATATTGAAGTAATCGAAAGAAACAATATTAGGGATTATTCGGTTGAAATCGAATCCATTATTGATAATATCATTAAATATTGTTCTCAATTGAAATCAATTACATTTAATTTCAATCCAATTAATGATAAATTATTGATTAAATTCGGAGAAAAGTTTGGACGAAATCTGCTTAATATTAATTTTCGAAAACCGGATCCAAAGTTTAATAAGAAGTATAAAACACTTTTGAGATTTTGTCCGAATTTGGTTTCAATTAATGATAAATTAGAGTTGGAATCAAGTATTCGTTCATCTGATACGTTAGGCATTGATTTCAATGCATTCGTTGACAGCAATGAGTTATTAGTGCCTAAACTCACAAAAGCTATGATAGACTGTAAAACAGATGGTATTCAAGTCTTTACTTTTGCGAACAATTATAAGAATACTTTGAAAAGTATTTCATTCTCTGTATTCAGAGATATCGCTCAGAACTTAATATTGGAAACTATTCCTCAATTGAAAAATTTAGAAGAATTGAAACTCAATTTTCGCATCAGAACAAAAAAGGCTTTCATTATGAATATGAAACAAATCGCTAATGAATGCAAACAAATAAAAAGTTTGCAATTAATTCATATGAATAATAATGTATCACTTGATTACGATTTATTAAAATTGATGCCAGCTTTCGAACAATTAAAACGATTAGATTTAAGACTTTATTATCATAGCAAACAAAAGAGTGACCAACGAATCAAAAGTCAATTACTTAATGGTTGCAAACAATTGACTCATTTGAAGATTAGCTCTGAGAACATAAACGATGACTTCTTTGACGGCATTCATATATATTTACCACAACTCATATATCTGGACATCAGAGCAAAAAAGATCAAAAATAAAGGCTTGAAATCGATTTCAAAACTAAGAAATTTGAAGACTTTTATAGTCGCGGCTCAAAGATGTTCATGTCTTCCACAGATCAGTGACTCTGGAATTTGTGATCTAATCAATAATTGTCCACAAATTGAATCAATTATTTTCAATTCAAGACCAAACCTAACGAAGAAAACAATCGATGCTTTAATAGAACTCGCATTGAAAAAGCCTCGCATTCAGTTCAAACATCACTTCATTTATATGGAAGACGAGCCAGAATGGGATGAAAGTAAGAGTAGAGTTAATTTCACTGCTATTCATTTGAAAGATTACGATAATATCCCCAAAAATTTGTTCATTTTAGACGATTATTATGTTTAAAATTACTCTTCATTTGTATTATCGCTAAAAAATTATAATCATTGAAATTTGAAGACTCAAGACTTGCATAATGTATGGCATAAACGATTGTTTTACTAGAAATTATGCATTCATTTATAGAAAATTTAATTTCACTTCAGTATTATATTATATAATAATATTATTGCCATAATTTTATTATAATCTTTTTGTAATGCATTCTTTGAGTTCTCGTCTGATTATAATCGTTAAGAAATTCAAAAATCATCGAAAACTTAATCTAAAAAAATAATTTTCTTTAAATATTAGAAAATTATATACTATTTCTAATTATATTTAGCGATAATCGGCATAACTTTTGCTTAATTTTCTCAATCATTACATACAGTTATGTTTTCAATAACTTAATAATTATATTGAAATTTTGTATTTTTGTAAATCATTTAATTATAAATAAAAGATTGAAATTTGTATTAATGAATGACTTTAAACTCATTTGAGAACAACGTTTTATTCTTGTTTTCGTTTCATTGAAATAATAAATCTAAAAATTAATTTGAGTGATAGACAAAAACACGTTTTAATGATCTAATGCTTTATTATTGTTGAGAAACATTGAGATTAAATCGAAAATATTCTCATATAAGTCAAATCTTTAGAATTAAGTTCAGACATATCTTTCATTTATTTTAGACAATTATAGATATAAATTGTGTCAAAATTATATTATATTAACTGAAATAGAAAGTCAGGAATAGAAAGACTTGATTGGACTGAAACTGATATTGAATTGTGAAAAATTAGCAATTATTTGTTATCTTGAGGGATATCCTATTCGTGTACTTGACTTACAGTAATCCAAATTGAAATGTTTTATAAAATTGAATACAGTATAGGTTAGTCATTATCAACACTATGACTGAAAATCCTGTTTTATTTGTTTAAAACAAGCACTTTGTTTATAATATTGATAGTTTTTCAAGTGAGTCAACTATTCATATACCTGTTTATCAAAAATAGCACTACAGGTCAAATGGATCTCAATCTCATTTGAACCCAATCTAAGACTACTCGGGATGTCAAGTGAGTTACTATTTGAGTCCGAATCAAATTCAATTATATTTTACGAAAAGCATTGGAATCCTATCCTTATTCACTACTCATGTGCTTAAATACTGCTTTTTCAGGTTTCTAATTCATTACTAATTTTATATAATTAATAAAGTGCTCCTAATTTATAAAATTTAGTTAATCAGAACTTAATCAACATTTAATTAGTTTAGACCACATTTTCATCCAAATTTCTATTCTTCAAATTGGAGTTAAATCTGAAGATAACAGTTATTTCACAAATTATTTCTAATACATAAACTAAGTTGAGTTGGCATTTATTACCTAACCTCAGTTTTTGCAGACCCGCTCATGTATTCCCAATTTATCTATACATAAATCATATATGACTAGATTCATAAGCAATTATCATGTTCAACCAATTCTTTTCACTCAAGATTATGTCTTCCCTTTTTTCTATAGAAAATATTTCCAATTTCGATATAAACATGAAAATGACAGCCTTTGAAAAACATTTGTTAAACCTTCAAAATATAGTTTTATTAATCTATTTTATATAGGATTGTTTGAATCTCATATTCAAAGAATGGTTTTATATTTTATGTGTTCATTCAATTTGAAAAATAATTTAAGCACAATGGCTATCGATCAATAATCCCAATAATTGAAAAATTATATAAGTGTACCCCTTATTTAATTTTTTTTTCAAGATAGATCTTCAACATAAGATGTGAGGGCTACACTTCGTTATGTCGTAATTCAAAATGTCTAAACCCTGTTTAAATACCCTAATTCTCTGATTGCCGGAATGATTAACCCATTTTTATAACTAGTCGAAATTATACGTTTTATTATTATTCAAAAATAAATAATGAGTAATTTTTAAAAACTGATAAAATAAAACTGAAAAACTCATTCAAATAACGCTCTATCAAATAGAGATAAAATTCTTAGAAATCAAATACCAGAGCAATCCCTTAGGAATATTAAACATGTTTTGAGGATTAAAGCTTAGTAAATCACTTTCAAAACACAAATTCTTTCATTTTCATTCAAATATATTATAGACAAAGAAGTCAATTAAAAATTAAATTATGAATAATTCTATTTTATGAAATTCATTCTATTCTTTCATTTAGTTGCAAATTTCATTTCTAACTGAACATTTATTTGGGATTTTTGTAAAATAGAAAAATGGATTTAGACATTATGAATTACGACATTTCGAATTACGACATAACGAAGTGATCCGGTGTGAAACATAAAAGCAATTTTAATCCCTTCACAATTAGTATAATCGCAAACTCGTTCGGCTTCGTGTTCACCATTTGTTGTAAAAACAGAAATGCGAACAAAGCTAAAGTTTTAATCTTTTAAGAGAATTATAGCCCGAGCTTTAGCATGTGGTCAACTTCACGAGTATTCCCTTTAGAGTTACTGTTGAGCTGATCTTCACCTAAACTTATAAATTAATACAAGTCTTTCAAATGAAACCAAACTAAACAACAGGTGTTTAATTACATTCTCTTTCATTCCTTTAAAACTTAATTCATTCAAAGAGTTTAATCATTGGTGAAAACTTAGTCTAAACATTAATTTCTTATGACTAATAAAGCATTTCAAATCTTTATAAGAATTTGCGCTTAAAAGTCAAGCTATTAAAAGATGCCAAAAATGCTATTCATTTATATTAAAGTTATTTAAACAAAACTGTATTTCAAATATAGTATTAGTACTAAAAAGGAGTAAAAGTGCGCTCTTTTAAGTCATTGTTTATTGTAATTGAAAAATAATTATTAATTCGTTAATTATTACTCTTTTTTAATTGTAATTAAATTTTATTTCATTCATACTTTTGATTAAATCTATTTATGAATTATGTCTGGAGAAAAAGTAAGTCTTTTTTAACTAAATTTTTTATTTTTTAATTATTTTTTAGCTTCAAATTTATGACACAATAAAATTCAATGTTTTTTCTCATTCATTCGAAATTTTGTAATCAATTAGTTATTGATTTAAATAATTAATCAATTATTGAGATGATGGCAAACAAAAAGTTTAAATTAAATGACATTAAATGTGATGAAAATGTATTAAAAAGAGACTCATTTAGTGATAGAATATGTGATCAATTGTTTCAACTCTTATTCAGTTATTTGTCATTTGAGGACAAAATACGTTTTGAATGCGTTTCAAAACAATTTCAAAGATTAATATTTAATAAACAGAATGTATTGGAATCGAGTGAATACTCATTTGGTCGAAAGTCGAAAAACTCATTGAATCAATTGTTTAAAGCGCGCGATCAGAGAATGGATGAGTTTGTGATTGTTTTGCAAAAGTGTAAATTCATTAATAATATTGATATTAATGTTAATGAGAGGTCGAGAAGGCTTTTCCTAATCGACAGTCAATCCATTATAAATAAAATCATTTATTATTGTTCGCGATTGAAATCAATTTCATTTAATTTCAATCAAATTAATGAGAAATTACTGATTAAATTCGGAAAAAAGTTTGGACGAAATCTGCTTAATATTAATTTTCGAAAACCGGATCCAAAGTTTAATGAGAAATATAAAACACTTCTGAGATATTGTGTTAATTTGGTTTCAATTAATGATAAATTAGACTACACTTCAGGCATAGATTTGAAGGCATTCGTTGATAGAAATGAGTTATTATTGCCTAAACTGACAAAAGCTATGATAAACTGTAGAAGTGATGGTATTGAAGTCGAAACCTTTGTTAAGAATTATAAAAATACTTTGAAAAGTATTGACTTCTCTGCCATCAGAGACAGCGGTCAGAACTCAATAATGAAAAACATTTCTCAATTGAAAAGTTTAGAAGAATTAAAGTTGAATTTTCGCATAAAAACTAAAGATCTTTTCATAAATAGTATTAAAGCAATCGCTAATGAATGCAAACAAATAAAAAGTTTGCAATTAATTCTATTCAAGAATGAGGTTTCGCTTGATTACGATTTATTGAATTTAATGCAATCTTTCAAACAATTAAAACGATTAGATTTACGTGTTTTCTATGAAAGAAAACAAATGAGTGACGAAAGGATCAAAATTAATTTACTTAATGATTGCAAACAATTGATTCATTTGAGGATTAGCTCTGAGAATATTGACGACGACTTCTATGAAGACATTGATTTACATTTACCACAACTCATATATCTTAATATCGGTGCAAAAAAGATCAAAAACAAAGCTCTGAAACTGATATCAAAATTAAGAAATTTGAAGACTTTTGTAATCGGATCCATAACTGCTTCATGTCTTCCACAGATCAATGACTCTGCAATTTGTTATCTAATTAATAATTGTCCACAAATTGAATCAATTATTTTTAAGTCAAGACCGGACTTAACGAAGAAAACAATCGACGCTTTAATAGAACTCGCATTGAAAAAGCCTCGCATTCAGTTCAAGCATTACTTTCTTTATCTCGAAAGTGGACCACATTATAGTGAATGTAAAAATAATAAAAAATATACTGCAATTCAATTGCAATATTATAATATCCCCGAAAATTTGTCATTTCTTAATGAATGGGTCGAAGACTAATATCATTTGACACACATTTAAATAATTTCAAACTCAAAATTCAGTTTATTATTATATTATTAACAGAAATGTATAATGTTTTTGAGTTATATCTTTTTTTTGATAACTTCAAAATTTATCTTAAACTTCACTTAATAGAAAATAACTCTTTTTAAATATAATTAAAAGCAAATTATGTTAAGCAATAAAGAAAACTTTTGTTAAACATATTGTCATAATTTTCGCTTAATTTTCTGTAACATTTTTCTCTACTTATGCTCTTTATGACTAATTATATTGAAATTGTTTGTTTTGTAAATGAATTAATGAATCATTTAATCATTAGAATAGTATTGATATTTGTATTTAATTAACGTATGACTCAAAATAAATGTAAACTTATTTCAAAACAGCAATTGTTTTATTTTATGCTTAATAATAGAGATGAGCAAAAGCTTTGCCGAATGGGTTTTTACAAAAAAGCATTGCTTCAAAATTAAAAATAATTACAATGAATTGCATGACATATGACAGAAATTGATATTTAAATAAAAGATTATAATATGCAAAAGCGTTCGAGAATTGTTTGCAACAATTTTATTATAGGATATTCTCGAGTCCATAACCGGTCCTAAAGCCTAATCAGCATTCGATGGAAACACATATTCAATAAAATTAATAGTTCTCTCGATTTTGAACGAGTTCTTCTCTTTGTTGTGCTTCGAAATTGGATGGATTGAACCCAGAGTTTATTGAAGATATTTTCGGAGCGATAGGTTTTGTCAAAAGTGTGAGCGGAGTATCAATTGGTTTGAATTGTGTGCGAAGTGATGATTGAAATCCTTGAGAGAAAGTATTTTCTAATGGCAATGCAGGCAAACCGGTTTCGATTTTCTGAGCTAATGGCAAACCAATTAGTGATTTTTGCTTGAGAACTGGTGTGAACTGTTGTTTAATGACTTGACCGAATCCAAGAGGTTTCGGCAATCCCTTCAAAAGGTTTTGATTTGCAGGCAATCGCAGCTCTAAATTAGGTTTTGGTCCAAATTTAAGCGCTATTTGTTCTGCTGGCGGTTGTGATGATTCAAATTGAACATCAGATGGAGAGTGGCTTTCTGTTCCGGGTTCGTTGGTTTGCACCTGTTCTCAAAGTTTTGGTTAAGCAGTAATTTTCATCACTTAAATGGGGTTTATTTCTAAAATTTTCAAATTAAATAAAAATCTCATTGAATTTAACCTGAGCTCTGAAACCATTCTCATCGGCGATATAATTGACAGTTCTTTTAGTTCCATCAGCGGATGATAGCGTATAAGATCCGCGCACAACACCTGTCATCGAATCAAATAAAATGATAGCACAAGAATTTGCTTACAATAGAAGTGTCTGAGATATAAAGCGATGCATTACCCGAACCGTCTGAAGACTCCTCTCGAGCAGACTGACCATCGGTTGCGTCCGCGACATAACTAAAAGAATATGGAGCTATCGGTTCAGCTTCTGCTGATTCAAGATTTGTTACTTGTCTAATATTAGTTCTGCCCAAAAGTCCCACCGCATGACTGAAAGCAATTAAGTTCGCGATTATCTGGTTTCAAACCAATAACAAAAATTATGGTTAATTCAATTGAATTTAAAATATAAATCGATAGACTCTCTTACCAACCACTTCATTGTAAAGTACTTTCTCTTTTTTCGAAAATGAAAGTCAAATTTAGACGTAACTAAAGATGAGCGTAAACTTAATTCACAAGTGAGTCTCTCTTTATATAGAGAACCGTTAGAATCGCCTCCAGATATATTTAGGGTGCGATCCAGTCCTTAACATTGTTAGATATTCCGACAGACGATCAGATGAGAGTTAAATTAAAACAGGAAAGTCTACTTTTACCTTCATTTTTGTTGACAAAAATAAGTGAACCGAGAATTTTAAAATAAGGTCATCGAAGATGAGAAGACGTTCCTGAGACGGAACTGTTGGGGAGTTTGCTTTGACCTCCAGATAAGTGATATTATCTCGTGACGGGTGTGTCTCATATAAGTTTCAAAACAAAGCGCCGCTAACTTTATAACACATTTAAGTGAATAAAATCACATTAATTATAATACTCTCAGAATCTAATGAATGCTCAAGTTTTGCAATATTTCAAACAGAATATTGAAAAGTAAAAAAATGAGAACATAAGAGAACATATCAATTGGAATTGAGAAAAAGATCACTAATGAAAAAGTTTTTATAAGTATTTTGAATAATGTGTTAACTATCAT
>JAQFXV010000645.1:0-19602 GCA_034694065.1 Camisia spinifer
ATGCATCAGAAGAAACTTTGGCAGTTGACATTTATCAAGAATTTCAACTAGCCCGAATAACAAATTTTGATGCCCGTCAGGTTTCCGGTTTCATGGGACTTGCACACGCATGGGGACTGATTCCAGTGTCCACTCAAAGACAGATACTCGAAATGATCCCGAAAATGGTAAATCGACAAGTTATCTCTGCTGTAGATGAAGTCGTTGGTCTCGTCAACAAAGCTGGTGGAGATATTGTGATGATTGCATTGGCAGCAATTTCGTTAAGCTATGATGCGATAATGAATCTTTATCGTTGGTGGAAGGGTGAAATCACGGGGAAACGATGTTGCAAAAATATTGTGGATTCGACCTTTACGATTGCAGCTGGAGTTGGAGGAGGTGTGGGAGGAGCAGCTTTGGGATCCTTCGTAGGTCCATTAGGGACTTTGGCCGGTGGTATCATTGGCGGGATAATTTCATCTACAGCAATAAATTTGTTGATTGACAGATTGACGCAGTCTCTGTTTGGAATCCCAAAGGACGAAGCATTGGAAAATGCATACAATTTCTTTGGCATAAAATTAATGGCATCCAACAATGAAATCAACACGGCTTTCCGAAAACTTTGTTTAAAACACCATCCAGATAAAGGTGGGAAAAGCGAAGACTTTTATTTAGTTCAAGTCAACATGGGAGTTATTAAAGCAGCCAGAGGAGAATTGCTTTAGTGATGTTCGGGAATGACATTAGAGATGTATTGAAAAGTTCTGTTATTTCAGTTTTGTAGGGTTTAATTAAAAATTTTTTGATTTTATTGACTTTCTTTTAGTGTGAGCATGAAAGCAGATATGAAAACTTTTCTTCTGAATTAAGGAGTCCAATTTTCTAAAAAATCGAATTTCTAAAGTGTCAAGAAATTTGTACAAATAAGTCTGTGCAATCATGAATTTGCCAGTTTTACAATATACTGTATTCATGTCTCATACGGACAAGATGTTTTTCTTATTAAACATTAAGGACAATATTGACTATTAAGAACTATTATTGGTTTTATCAGTAATCTATCATGTGAGCGTTTTTACTCGAAGCAGAGTTGACAAACTGATATTCAGATACAGTAATTACAAAATTGTTTTCCATCATACTGAAGTAAGGTAATTTTTACTAATAAAGCTTTAAATAGTGACAAAAACAATTTAATTTCCACGTGTAATCAATAAAATTTACATGTCAGTTTTATAATAGAGAAGTATTGTGAATTAATTTAATTTTATGCTTACAATAAAAGCAGTTTAATTTCATAGCTCATTTATTATTGCAACTCGGTTGTGAGCCACTGAACACTATGATATGGGTATCAAAATGAATTATATTCAAAGACAAGTTAAACTAAAAAGAAATCAACTCTTAGTCAGTTATTGTTTTCGAGATATGAATTTCCGAAGATGCGAATTTTTACCATTACGGGTATAAGAGTTTTGGTTTTCTGAATTTTTTAACATACTTCTAGTTATCGGATTTTCTTGAAACAACCACAATAAGTATCGCACTTTGTACTATATTTTAGAGGGTGACTGAGGTACGAGGTCGTAAGTCCCAGAACCGCAGTAGCGAAATACGGTTGTTTTAGGTGACTTTCTGTGGTGTTTTAGCTTAAATTCCATACGAAACAATATGAAAAGTTCATTTTTTAGTGTTTTTATTAATGGTTTTACAGGGTCGATTGAGGTCGTATGAGGTCGTATGAGGGGGTAAAATGTTAAAAATCGCTGTATTCGATGGATTTTTTTTGAAAAAATGAGTGTTTTTCTGATGTTTTTGCTGGAAATTCGTTGGAAATGGGAGTTTGTGGTTGAATTTCTTGGGATTCTTAGACTCGTACTTTCGTACGTCCCAGAACCGCCCTTTGTACACTACTGTTAATAGTGAGTTTAAATGGGCGTTTTCGATCTCGAATAACTTTCGAATGGAACATTCGATTTTGATGAATAATGAATCAAAATAAAGATAAAATATTAGTCTTTTAGAATAAAATTGATTTAAATCAATAAGCGATTTACAGGGAGCCAAATAATCACCTGATCCTCAACGGTCATATTTGGAAACTTTTAGACCTAAGATCTGAGTTTCACCCGATCTGTGGCCATTTATAAGTGAACAAACTGAAGTGAACAGCGAAATATGTTAAGTAATAATTAAAAATGTTAAAATCCTTCTCTTCTGTTGTTGAATTCAATTTTATACGAATTTACAAGCAAAATGATATTGAACATTTGAAAATTTATCATTTAGAGCCTTTTTTACAATTAAATTATTTAGACAAGTTTTTTTTCTAATTAAATTAATTTTTATCATTTAGGCAAGTTTTTCAGAATTTAATTAAATTCTATGATGAAAGTGTAATGAAAGGTGAAAAGTATAAAAGTCTTATTTCCAATTTAGATTTATCACTCCATTTAAACGTCGATTTAATTGAAAGTTCTATTATATGTGTTTAAAATAATAATGCTGAAATGTTCAGTCTTTTTAGTCGTAGATTTCAACTTTTCATCTTTAGCTTTTGGAAAATCAGTTGAGACAGAAATTGAGAAAAATAGCTATGGAAATGGCCAAGCAAATAACTATGACAATGGCCAAGTTAGTTGCTGTCCTGCTATACGATTCGCGAATGAATTGCGTGAGTATTAAAAAAATTAGTCGAACATACAGTACATTAATTCCTTGATATAATAATTAGTGAAAAATATAACTATTCATAAAACGAAGATTTACATAGACTTATTATTTTTCTTATTGATCAGTTATGAGTTTTCCAAATCCACCTTCACCTCAAAATCAATAAGGAAATCCATCTTCAACTCAAAATCAATACGGATATCAACCCCCACCTCCACTTCCAACACAATGTTCATTGGGTAAATCTCTGGATGAACCAGGTAAGATATTATTAAATATATGGTTCATTTTCACTAAATCAATTTAAATTCTTGTTGGATTAGTTCGAGTTTTTCATTTAAATTCAGTTTCTTTTCTCTACTCACAGAAAATTAAATACTTTAGACTTTTGAACCATCAAACAAAATAATTTATTATTATTCCAATTTGCTTGTTACAAGTTCAAGCCTTGCTATTGAAATTATCATTTTTATGTATTTTTTGATGTAGAATTCAAATATGAAGTGGGTTCAATTCTATTTATAATAGTTTTTAATCCAGTGGATATCATTATTTACGCCTTGTCATAGCTCTCCGTTATATTCTTTGTCGATAGTTCTTTTCAGTTTATATTCAGTTGACTAATTATTTTATGAGAAGAAATTTTAATAAATAATTTAATTTAAATATTTAACTTTGAAATTTTCTGAATACAATCATTAATTTGATACTTTTTACCTTTATACAGATCTTGAATCAAAAGGATATAGTTGTCAGAATAATTCAAGTGAGTCTTTTGGGTTATAAACGAGAGGAATAATATTCTTCAATTCAATCAAATAATTAATTAGGCTTTTATAATAATTTTCAAAGCAAATCGTCATGAGAAGTATTTTATATATCTTACTCATGAAATAATGAAAATTCTTCATAATTACTTTTCTTCAGCACATCGGCGAGTGAAGCGGAAGGACCCGCTCGGTTCCCGGTTGAGACCAACATTTTCTCTTTAAAACTTCATTTCAATAATTAAAGCAGTAGTTCTTAGAAGGGCTGCTCTCGATTTGTAAACTGGAAATAGCATTACAACTAATCTCAAAATTCGAATTTCCCTTATGTTTTATCTCTTGCAAAATTTCAAGGGTGGACGAAAATCAACTTTGCTCAAAATTCATTTTAAATATTAACGCTTCAAACTATAATATTGGACATAATTCAAGTTGTGTATTACTGCAATCCCAATCTATGGTTAAGCAAACATCAATTTCTTAAAACATATTACAGTTTATGAAAATCCTATCAACCATTGTCTATAAAATGAAATTAATTTACAAGATTACAGCTTAAGAGACAAAACTTCAATATGAATTTTTAAGCAAGGTGAATGGCCATCCGCCCTTCAAATTTTGTTGCAAATCAGGCAGTAGCAAAAATAAAATTTTGAGATTAGTTGTAATGCACTATCCTGTTTACAAATCGAGACCAGCCCTTTTAAGTCTAAAATAGTGAAACTTAATATTCAAATAATCTTTCATTGAAAAATCTTCTTTCACATAGTGATGCGTCAAAATTTCGTTGACATAAATGTCGTCAAACAATAATGCCGCAGACAATGATGCCGCGAAACAAAAATGTCGCTTTCAAAAATTTGACCGAGTAATATTTAAACTATCAATCAAAAATGAACCTAGCATGCAGTGTTTTTAAAAAAAATTTGTGCCAATTACATTTCTTTGAAAATTTTCGTTCAGCAACATTTTTGTTCGGCGACATTATTGTTGGAATCATTATTGCCGATGACATTATTGTGGCGAAATTTTGACGCGGAATCCTTCCATATGGTATTTTGTTCGATCAAATAAATAAATAAATTTTTGATAAATTGAAAATAATACTATGATACTTTTGATATTTTCATAACAGATCAATTGTCAAGAGTAAAATACATGAATGCATGGACATGTAGCAAGAGTTCAGCGCTTACACTTGTAACAGAAGAGGTTGATTATGAATTTTTCCAATGCAATAAATTTGCAACTGGATATCAAAATAGAACTTATACGCTAGATTGGAATGGTCAATGTTATGACATTAATATCACTCAATACTATGAAGTTGTTGGTTATGATTGTGAGAAAAACCTCCTTGAGGTGAAATTTGCATATTATTAATCAATTATCATATTTACTTCTCAATAGTTGCTGAAGTTCGCTGGCATAAATTTTCGCTTGATAATACTATTTGTGGGGGCGGAACAGTATATCGTATTAGAGATTTATCTGTCAATGTAATCGGAAGTTGCAGAACGTCAGGTGGACTGAAGCAGGTTGATTCTTACATTTCAAGATTAATTATTATTGGCGGAAAATGTCAATCTGAATGTACTGGTAAAAGTCGTCTTAACTTCTGCCCTGGAATACATTAAAACAATTAATAATTGAGCAATATCTTCAATCCTCATGTTGATTATATTAACCATTCTGTTTATCCACCAATTTAGCTTAAACAATCAATATATTAATCAATTTTTCTAAGTTCTATTTATTTGATGTATTCTTTTTCAATCTAAATCTCTTTGATTGACAATTATATCCTTCTTTGAAATATTTTGCCTCTTTTTAAATAAAATTCCTTTAATTGCAAAAAATATTGAAAGGAAAATTCTGACGTTATTTGTTTAACGGTTAGTTTTGCTATAATTATCTATAAGTTAACGATCAATTTGAAAGTCCCTTGAAAAAGGCCAAAAAAATTAAATACATTTTTGAAAGAGAAACAACGAAATATTTGCAGAATTGTAGAATAATTGAAGAAATTTTCACGTGACACTCATTTTCATCAATTAATCATTATAATTTCCATAATTCAAATTGATAGAATTATTTACACAAAACACATTATACTTGTATGTTTTAATGGTTTAAGACTGATATATAATTTTTTTAAAGTATATTTTGAGTTTTAAACTCATACTAAATTGAGATGTTATGATCATTTACAAAACCCCATGCATGAAAAATAATTTTTTTCATGGAATATCTAATTTTATTTTGTTTATTCCTTCCAAAATATGTATGAGACCATTAGTTCTCTCATCATTTTTATCATTGGAGAGCAAATTCTGTTCAATTATATTTGATCTTATTTTCAAACCTGTTTTAGAATATGTTGTTTTTTATTTAGAAAATAATTTTCAAACAAATTATGATCTGTTTTCAACAAAAAAGACAGAAAATAGAATATTGAAATGAAAATATAATGCACAATTCAATAGATTTATAATTAATAAGTTCACACCACATCAAATTTTCTCTCAAAAATATTATTTCAACTTATAAATATTCAACAAAAAAATTCAAATTTTGCTCAAAATTTTATTCAATTTCAAATTTTGAGGATAATAGAATAAATTCTATTTTCATCCTTCTCTTTTTTAAAAAGTGGAAATCATGTCTAACTTATCGATATTTTTTACAAAAAAATTCCGGCTATTCAATTTCTGGCTATTGCTTGATTAATTTATGAATGGATCTGATATTTATTTGAAACTGTAAAACTAATCAAAATAATCATTAAAGCTTCATTATTGATTGACAAATTTAATAAATAAGCAGCCCATCGAATTGGATTTCTATCATTAGAGTTAAGCTTATATCTAAACTTACACCTCTTGATTCTTTGGTCTTCCAATCTCATGGTCACAATCTTTAGTTATGTAATGGGCTGTTTATTTTATAATTTTTTTGTGCAGATTCTATTGAATGATTTCGTTTTGAAAAATTTAGTTGGTTTTTCGGACCTACATTTTGATTGGATGAACAAACTTCAAACAAGGAATATAACCTCTATACGTTTCGTGAAAATTTTAGATTTAGCTAAAAAAATTATTTCCTCAAGTTTGTTTTTTCCAACATTTCACTCGAAAAAACACGTTGAAAAAAGTTAATTGATGATTAATTATTATTTCAAGAAAATATATGAGAAAGCCAATGAATTTTAGAGCTCGTAACATTTCTTTTATAAACACCGACTCGACTTAATTTGAACTTAATTTATCATTTGAGTCATTTTCGAATAGTGGATAGTTTCTACTCAACACAAAAGGACATTCTGGGCAATGCTTCTTGTGTTCATCATATGGATTATCTCCTTCGATCCAATTATGAACTCTTATTTCACATGTTATACATTGAACCAAATCATCAGTTCATAGAAAGAAAACCCAATTTGCCGCTAAATCTTGTGGTTTTATGTAATTATTTTTCCATTCTTCGAAAGTTGAAAGTCTCCTGAAAAAGTATTCAATGATTTGAGATACTTTATTATTATCATAATATAATTATTTTCATCAGAAGATTTCGTGTCATTAAAAATTTTTTCCTCAAAATTACATTCACTTTCATTCAAAGCGCATATTTTGCTTTCTTCTAATATTTGTTCACAATTCGGTCTTTCATTTTGATTTTCATTTATCATTCTTTCCTGTAGATTTTCAATATTTTCATATTTTTGCTTCAATAATTCACAAAAACTGTATTGAATTGACCTGAAAATGATAATAAATAAACAATTATTAATTAAATGAACATCGGCAAGTTTGAGAAGGACAGTTGAGAAGGCACCGTAACCGAGATATTACATTGGAATTGATTTCAAAATACAAGAGTGCCCACTACCTCATGTATAACAAAAATTCAAAGGCCAATGGCCATCCACCTTGCTCAAAATTAATTTTTAATATTAATGCTTCAAACTGTAATAATAAACTTTAATTAAGTTTAACATTACTCTCATTTCACTTTTAAGACATGAAAATATCAAATTCTCGAAACATATTACAGTTTTTGGAAAATCCATTGTTTATTGTCTATAAAATGGAATTAATGTTATATATTATAGCCGGAAAGATTATACTTTAGCATCAATTTTGAGCAAGGTAGAAAATCATTTTTGTGTAAATATTTTACACCTTTCAATATTTCAATGAATAATTGACTCAATAAATAATAACCGAGAAGAGTGAATAAATCATTTGAATAAAGCATTACACCTTCAATTTCTTCATAAAATTTAGACAATGTTTTATCGCATAATTCCATTTCTATATAAGCTATGCAATTGTCGGCCCATTTTCTCAATCCTTTTATTAGTTTGAAATCTCTTTCATACCAGACATCATAATATTCAACTAAAAATTCATTTTCGAGTTCAAAAATTGATTCAAAAGCAGTTTTAACCTCTTTATTGAAAAAAGCATAACCAGTTATCTGTGATTCAATTTTTTTGATCGCAAAGATTTCATTGCTTTTGATATGTCTAGACTTAAAAACTGATCCATAACTTCCTGAACCTAATTTGGAACCATTTAAATAGAGCTTTGAATATTTTCCATTCAGTTCGGTGTCAAGTTTTGGTATTATTTCGAAATAATAATCAAATAATTCATGAAATGATTTGAATTTTATTTCTTTAGGATCAGTTATTATCACTTCTCCATATTTACCCCAAATATAATATAAATTATTTACTGAAAGTGCACATGAAATTTCATGATGAAAATGTGATGCGATTTCAATGAGTCTCTGAGAAGAATTCAATTTTTTCGGTATAAATTGTCCATATCCATCAGTATCGATTCCCAATTGATTTCTATCATTATTACCGAAAACATAAAAATCTTTTTCATGTGATAACAATAGACTATGAGTTGCGCCACAACTTATTCCATCAATTATTGTATTTTCGTCTAATTTTATTAATTTTGGTGAATTTGTGTTCTCTGTATTCTTGATCCCAAGTTGACAATGATAATCATCTCCCCAGCTGAATACACGTCCATTCTCTGTTAATACTAATGAATGTGTTCCACCACATGAAATTGCTTTCACTTTTTCTCCATCAAAACAATTCAATTTGAATGGTTTTGAAACATTCTTCATTATTATTATTCCATGTTATTATCCATTCTTTCCAAAGGAGATTCAAGTGAGAAAATGTTTTGTCTTAATACAGTTTCATATCAACCAGCAATGCTTGCGTGAAAATAAGAAATATTCATTCATTGAACATGTTTTTGATCAAATATTATAAAACTCATCTATTTCAGTTATTTTCAGCGAGTTTAAAAATATCAAATTAATTCAATTGATTTAATTATTATTCAAATTTAAGGCCTAAAATTCTTTGGATAAGTTTAAAATTTTCTTAATTCTAAATTTTTAAAATTTTATCTTCATTAATACAATCAAATGAAAAGAATTTGAAGAGAAAAAATAATTATAATTTGATAAATTTTAAATTTTTTATTTTTATCCATTTAAAAAAATTAAAAGAATTGGCAGAAAACAAAACATTACTGACAGACTTCGCGAACATATTATCGGGAATAAAGAATAATAAAATAAATGTTATCAGTGCTGATGTTCCGCAAACTATCAAACACTTGTCTCACGTAATTTTCAGCACTATGTCTGACAAAATCAATAAACTCTCTTATTCTCAACTTTTTGTTAAAAAATCAGATAAAGTATTTATAAAATTTCATAAAAATGCTTATTGAAGATGAACTTTTTCCATATTTTCTTTCGGATGTAGTAATCAGTATTTTGATCAAACAAAATTACAAAAAATCAATGAATGATCTTAAAGTACAAAGGGCGTTAAGAGGGGGTTCGTGGGCAGGGGGTTTTAGAGGGTATAAAATGTTATCCATTCATTGGCACATTTCAGAAAAATAATTAAAAAATTCTAAATTTAAAACTTTAGGAGGTATGAATTTTTAAGTGATTTTCTTTATAATAGGCTCTATAGGAGGAAATCGATATTCAAAAATTCATATCTCAGAAAGTATATCTTTTATTTTTTTCAAACTTTGTAAACTCGAAGAACATAAATAGATGCCAATTTGGAAAAATCCCAAACTAGGTTATAGAACCCGAACATAGTTAGTTCTAAAATTAAATAATCTATCATGATAATTCGTAACATAACATGTATGAAAGATTTTCACCTCATTCATTGAGTTACATTTGTTCAATACTTGTTGAATCATCTCAAAATTATAGGTGTTAACAACATTTTCCGTGAACTATATAGTTATCTGAAAAATCAAATTTTTTATATGATTCTGTTTTGGAATAGTTTTTATTTAATTAAATTAATAACTTATGAAAATATGCCACATATGTGAAACTTGATAATTATCAGACACATAGATTTCTTATCACTCAAGCAATTCAATGAATTTTAATTGAAAATATTATTAGAAAATTTGTTTTAATCAGCTGATAAGAGACTAACTTATATACCATCGCCTCAAATATTTTTCGAATATTAGCTTTTATAGATATCATAATTCATTGCTTATGAATAAGTTTAACTCATTGTAAAATTCATCATTATGTTATGTTAAAAATGAATAACTAAATTTTATTTGATTAGATTTGAAAGCGAAAATAAAATGATTTTTATTGATTAACATTTGTATTTATTTTAAATCATCATCTTTAATATTATAAATATAAGTTTTTGCACAATAACAATCTATTTTTATAGAATTTATCAATCTCTATATTATAATAAGAACTCAAAAACAGCATTCATTTTTATATCTATCCTGTCATTGAATTATGCACTGATTGCTATTAATAGTTAGGTATGATTTTGGCAAAAAATTCACTATCAATTTTTTTGTATGTATTTTAACGTAAGGCCAAAGATGAAACAACAAAATCTCTTTAAAAACATGATTCACTTCATAATTAGTTCTCCAAAATAGTAAGATTTATTATATTTATAGTAAAAACTTGAATTTTCTCATGTGGGTTAAATATTATTCAAAGACAATAGAATATCAGTGTTTTCAGACATATTCCGAAATTTTTATCTATATTCCACTCGGAATTCATCATGTATTCAAAGAAATATTTCATCATTTTCTCTAAAAAAGACTGATAATAAGTAAATAATTTATGGCCCAACTGGCTATAAAATCATAAAATTCATAATTATTTATTGGAAATAAATCATAACAATAAAATCCAATATGAGGTCCCGATAACTTGTCTATGAATCCAATAATTTTGAGTCTTTGTCGAATTGTGACATGTCTTCTATTGAGAAATGTGTAAAGCATTGCATATGGATTAGTAACCGATTTAGAAAGTGTTGTATACATTTCAAATATAATAAATATCACTGAAAAAGATGAGACAAATAAAAAGTCCATTGTATAACGTGTGAAAATATTACTGTCGGGCGCGAGAGTTATATAAAGATATAAATTGAGAACTGGTTTTGTGATAAAATAGAAAACAAAAATAAAATATTTGAACACTGAATTCACAGAATTATGATTATAAATGGCATTCATTAATAGAGGAAAGTTTACGTTTTTCAAACTTCTTTCAATTTGATCATTGATTTGTTTGAATTGAAATTTCAAATAAAGTGTCGAAAGATATCCGCAACAAAATATTCCCAAAAAAGTTTCAAATAATGTAAATGCGCAAAAAATGCACAGATATTTCAAAATATAACACTTATTATTGAGAAATCCATTTCGGGATCAAAATATGATATGATTGAAACTCCACCAAAAATTATTAAACAACTTATTGATAAAGTATAAAGCGCTGACTCAACAAAATATTTTGAAATAAAATTCAAGTGAACAGTAAATTTCTTGCAATAAATGCCTTTTAATTGATAAATATTTCTTCTATTCTTAATTCCATAAAGAAATGAAATGACATGAGCTGTGGATTTCATTTCCATGTATTGAATCATTCCACCAAATATTATTATTGACAACCCCAATACCCATAGACAGAATACCTGAAATTAGCATGTTAAATTTTAAAAAAATTCTCTCTGCATTAAATTTAATAAAAAAAATTTAAAAATCCAATTTTTTAATTTCACTATCAATTATTGCTAATTTTTGGGTTTTATTGAATTTGTTTTACAAAATAACTTTTTTGCAAAATTTATCAATTTTTCCCCTATAAATTACATATTTAATGCCAAAATTAATCAAACTCTTATTCCTTGTAAATATTTTACTGTCCCTATTTATTAAATGCTCAAATGGGCTACACTTTATAGTGTCAAACTTCAAAATGTCAAATCTCTGTTTTACTCCCCTGATTCTCTGATTGTCAAAATTATTATCCAATTTTTGCGAAATTAAAAATCCTCTGAAACTAAAACTTTTTAACAATTTATTTTAAAATTAAATAAAGATCAAGTCTATTTTGATGCGGAAACCTCATCATTAAGCCACACCTTCCGTATAAACTAAACTTTTTAATTAGCTATTTAAATTAGTTAAATTAGTGAATTGGATTGAAAGGTGATTTAAATAGAGCCTAGCGCGCAATTCAGCTAACCTAATCTTTCTAAGTGGAATTATCATGCTTTGATTTCACAGGATTTTAAATTTCGAAAAAATGGGATACAAATTTTGACAAACAGAGAATCAGGGGAGTAAAACAGGGATTTTAAATTTGACATTATGATATTTGACATTTTGAAATTTAACATAACGAAGTGCTCCCCTAAAATGAGGCTGAATGTTCGAAATGACCAGTTAAAGTACTCATTAATTTGTTAATTTCAAGGCAAATTTTTCAAAAATTTCATCAATTTTAGAAACTTTGTAAAGTCATGCCTGAAAATGCGTTGAGAAAATTCAACTAATTTTTTAATTTTCTCAGGGACATTAAATTTAATCTTTTACAACTCTACCTGAAATCAATCTTTGATTACCTAATAGATGATTGCCATCACTCATAACAGATATAATAAGTTTTTTATTAAAAACAGCTGAAGCCCCATATCTTATTACAACTAAAGCGCTGATGAATCTCAAGAATGAGACAATTAATCCTCTCTTTTTAGGTTTATTACCAATCAAATAATTTTCAAATGAGGACGAAACTGAAAAGTAGAATTTAGCCAAAATTTTCTCAAACTGAAGGGTAACTGTCATGGGATCGAACATCGAATCATTTAACTTTTGCTTATTTTTTAAACGAGTTTTCACTGGTTTCCTCATTTCCCGATTTTAGAACTACTGCAATAAAAACAATATCATATTCAAAATATTTTGGAAAATTGTAAATAAAATTTCATGTAATTCACACACATCTGTAATCATAAATATCTCGACTTTGACTCAATTATACGACAATTAAAATGAGCGCAGTTTCAAATAAATCGAAAACACCATTATCTCAATCATAAGTTTTCTATAGTGTTGTTTCAGTTCGGGTTTTTGGATCTCTATTCAGTTTCTATTCAGTTCTATGAATTTTTTTTTCATTTATATTCAATTTCTATTCAGTTTCAATTTAGTTGTTTTCGGAATTTTACTCATTTTTATGAGCAAAAGTGTTAAAATTTAATAATATCAATAACAGACTATCAGGGAATAAGATATTTGCATTGTTTTGAGTTTCAGTGACTTTATATAGATCTCAATAATATACATTCTGAATTTTAGTTTCAATTCAGTTCTCATTTCATTTCTATTCAGTTTCTATTCAGTTCTTTACAAAACAATTTCATTTCTATTCAGTTCTTTACAAAATAATTTTATTTCTATTCAGTTTTTTGAGCTGATTTTGGCTCAGTTTCAGTTAACTGAAACAACACTTTTCTAGAATTTTATATAATTATAAGAAGTTATATTTCATTATATTATACTAAAATAGAATAATTTATTATAGATTTGCGTTATTCTGAATCATTATCTTCAAAATTATAAATTTATATATAATTACAATTATTTTTGTCTCTTAAATATAATATCAGAACTCAAAAATACCATTAACTTTTAAATAAGAAAATAATGAGAATCTTTATAAATAAATCTATATTATATTATTTAAAAGTCTGTTCGTATGACCGACTACAGAAACACTTCTCTAATGTCCACTTTTATTAAGTCCCGACTCTTCTGAAGTCTCAGATATTTGTTATATCCAAACGCAGGCCAATGATATCCGTAACACGAACTTCCAGCGACGAATTTTCAGCGAACGAATTTTCAGCGAGAGTATTTTCAGCGAAGTTAGTTTAGGTTAAGTTAGGTTAGGTTAGGTTAAATAAACTCATTTTAGAAAGCGCTGAAAATAAACTGGCTGAAAATTCCTTCGCTGAATGTTCTGCGCTGAAAGTTCGTAGAACCAATGATATCCTATCGAGCTAAAGTCCCACTTATGTATTGTCCCAGGGATTTAATAAAACGGTGAACATCCTAATGTTTTTAATACCTTCAAAGAAAATTTATGATTAAAATTATATTAAATTTAATATTTCTGAGAAAATTTAAAAATTTATTAAATTTTCTCAATGAATTTGCAGGCGAAAATTTGAAAAATCATCAAAAATTTTGAAAAATTTCTTCGAAAATAAAATCTTAGAAGAGCTCAGTAAATTCATTGAAAATGTTATTCGAAAAATAAGAGTTTGATCAAATTCTGCATTAGAAATCGAAGTTACAGGAAATTTTTGATGAATTTTTAAAAATTAGAAGTAATAAACCACAAGAATCAGCAATAAATGAAATATGCAGTAATTTCATATTTTTTTTAAACATATGAAACATATTTAAACATTTAATTTATTCGAAAAATTAAATTTATTATTGAATTTAATGCGTAGAGAAAATTTAATTAATTTTTAAACGCTACTTCACACTCATCCCATTTCTCAGAACACAACTTACAAGTTAGCCCAAGTTAAGTAATATGTATTAACTTGAAAGATTGAGATGGTGGGTTCCAGTAGGGACTTTTCCACTTATATAAATAATATTTGGACAAAAAATACCTTTTTTATTTCAACTAATAATAATTTGAAAAATTTTATTTCAATTACATGGAAACTACTTATAACTTTACTTTAATACACAAAGTTTTCAAAATTGATTTTATTATATACTAGTGAAGAACATAAGCTAAGCTTGAGCTTGAGCTTGAGCTGGGCTCAGTGAGCCTAAGCTCAAGCTCAATGATTCCTGGAGAAGCTCAAGCTCACAAGTCTGAGCTATGAGCTTCTCATTCTCTAATAAAATTTAACTGAACACAGCCTACATAAAATTATCCAGAATTTTTGTCTTCTTTTTGATTTCTAATGTGATAATTTGCGAAAATAAGCTCTTTTTTAGATTCAATCTTTTTTTGGATGAATAACTTACAAAGTTTATGATATAAATTTTTTCAAGTATAAGCTCAAAGCTCAAGCTCAGACCCTCCAGCTCCAAGCTCAAGCTCATGATAAAAAGGAAGCTCAAGCTAATGATAAAAAGGAAGCTCAGGCTCAAGCTTAAGCTCAAGTTCATGCAAATTGAGCTTATGCTCTTCACTGATATATACCGTATATTAAGACTTAATTTCTCTTTAATTATTAACTGTATGAATTGAAATGAAATAACAAATAACCTTACATTCAATCACATTTGATGAATTTCTTATGACATTTTTATTTTTTTCTCCAATTCTTTTATGAAATATTTTCATCTATAATGTATAGATGAATCAGTAGGAGTAATCATTTTTATTTTCTTACGTAACAGGAAGAGAATTTTATTTATTCCGAAAATAAATTTCAAAAGCTTTATTCATTTATGAGACAAATAATATTTAAAATTACTTTTCAAATTGAAACATATACAATATAGAGCATTAACCAAGGACCCGTGCTAAAGCATTTGCAAAATATTTCTTATAGTAAAGCATTTATTCGGCAAAACTTTACCCATAACTTTCCCACTGGTCTTAAGAGAGAAAAATTTCATTGATCAAATCTTCAGTTAATACTTGATCTAAAAATGAACTATTCATAAATTATGTCTTCAAAAATTTAAATCTCCGTATGTCTGACAATAACGGTTGGAATTACAGTTCATTTCAATCAAACTATTATTCAAAGAATTATCTGAATTTTGGAATTTCTGACAAGTTTTGGTTTCATCTTTCTCTTCATATCCATTATTACAAACACAATTTCGATCATTCAAATCACAAATTCGATTCATATCATAAACCTGACAATCTTTGTCTTCATAACAATTATTAATTGCATAATTTTGAGCATTTAATACAATTAGATTTGAATGTATGATAAAAATTGTAATGAAAATCAAATAATACACCCATAACTCAATTTTTACTTTTTTCAATAAACTGAGATTATTTAACTTTATTATAATGTGATTTTGTTTCAACAATAGCTTTACTGCATTTATTCACTGATAAAAGTTATCGATATATTCAATGAATAAAATTCAATATATATTAAATGAGATAAGACTTATAGTTTCGGTCATTTCTGATCAATTTTTTATCAGAAAATATATAAAATTATCAATTAATTGATTTGATAGAAAATTCATAATACGATTGATTTTCAGTGATTTTCATAATACGAATCAACTGATAATGATCATTGTGAATACTTTGTACTGTGTTTCAATAGATATTAGATCTAGATTTCCTTCTTCCAGATTTGACTTACAAGGAAAGTATGTTTGGGCGACAGTATGGTATAGTATCAAAAATGTTGTTAATTTCTATTCTATGAAGGGAACATTCCAAAAAAATACTCAAAATATTCAATGACCTTTGACCTTGTTTTTATTCAAATTTAAATATATGCAAATACAAACTGTAATATAAAGTTTTATTTCAGATTTCTATTGATTTCTAAACCAAAAAATGCGATTATCAAAGGAATTCTGTAATAAAAATTTATATTACAGTTTATAATTGCAAATATTAAAAGTTGAATAAAAATAAGGTCAAAGGTCATTGAAATTGTTACACATAAATCTACAAAAATCATCAAAAAATCGATTTGTAAATGATATCAGACTGTCGCCCAAACGTTCTTCACCCGTCAGAAGGGATTTCTGTTTTGTGACCGCCTGATAATTAAATCTTTCGTTATTCTTTTTATTCAATTATGAGGGTTTTACCAAATTTAGAATATAAAAAAATGCCAATCAACTTTGAACTTTGTGAAAATTAATTTTGAATTTCATGAATACAATTTAGTTGATTATTGATAAATTATTTACTCTCCGGGAAAATATCATAAGAGAAATATAAATCTCTCCTTCAAATTACAGTTGTTTAATAAAATATTATTTTTCATCCTATGGTTTTATAAAACTTTAATTAAGATGTGATATTTTTATTTCTCTTATGATTTTCTCTCAGAGAAAATATAAATTTATGAGAAATCAACTAAATCGCAGTCATGAAATTTAAAAATTTAAAGTAAACTTTCACAAAGGGCAAAGTTCATCGGCATTTTTCATATTCAAAATTTTATAATACTCTCATAATTGAATAAAAAGAATAACGAAAGATTTAATTATCAGGCGGTCACCAAAGAGAAAACTCTTTTCAGAAATTTAAAAATTGTAATTTAATTTTTCAGAATTTTTCAGAATTTTTCAGAACAATTTTCGTATCATAACTAAAGTATTGAAATATATTTATTTATTATGGTCCAAATATTAAATATAATATTGACTTAAAATTGTCCAAATATTCACTTAATTTGCTTCCAATAAAAATTAATGATTGACATTCTGATTCCCAATCTTTAAAGGCCTGCATTAAACAGTTAACTTTTAAAGCTATTTTTACAGTCTTATTCAGCATATTGTTATTCAATACCAGATTGCTGGTAAAGTTCGATTTTGCAAAAATGAATTCAGTTCTTATTATTTTAGAAGAGCAGCTATTCTAAAATGTATTCTTCAGGTATACACTAATGATAATCATAATGAAAGTTACAATTTTTAGACCTGTCTCTCAACCAAATAATCAGCCATGAAAGTGATATCCGGCAAGTTTTGACTCTTTTCACATTCAAGAATAAGCTAATTATCGAAGTGAATACATTAAAAATAAAAGATATTTCTAACTTATTAAGTAATTCTGAAAATTAATTTAAATAATTTCCTTTCGAAGAAAAGAAACTGAAAATTTTTCAATAAATTGATAGATAATTTTTATACAAAAATTTCATGTTTGTATTTTGAATATCTATTAAAATGTGCAAAAAGAACATCTATTTTTCAATAACGTGTTAACTTGAATGCATTAAAACTTAGGAAAACCTGTAATTCATAGGTTGAACGCGAGATAAACTTTTGATAAAAGATAATGAGAGATTGAATTTGAGTAAATGTTTTAAGAACTTGATTTTCATTCAATAGTTCAATTTATTGTTTATTTTGTTTTTATTATCAATAAATTAATAATAAATAGAATATGGATTCAAATTCTCAATTAATTGTTGAAAAAAAGTTCGTAAGAAAATTTCAAAACGTGAACAAATAAAGAATGCAATAACAGGTGGAAAAGAGCATAAAACTCATAAAAGTAATGCAATTGTGAGCTCAAAAAATCCTTGTTTTTCATTCCAATATCGATATCATTGTTATTCAAAACTTTGTTGAAAGTTTTTTTGTAATTATTTCAAAGAGAATGAAGATTTTCACTATAATCAAAATGAATAGTTAATAGTCTTATCGAATGTATTGCTATTTTAGTCATTCACTGAAAATCATTTTGATATCTTTTCAACTGTCATTACAGTCTGAAAAACAGTTTAAGGGTTTATTCAATGTTTGTTCAAAATTTATAAAAGAGATGTTCTTTTCGCACATTTTAATTGATATAAACCATAATAAACAAGTAATACCTGATGTGCTTTCAAGAAGTTTCTGGCATTACTCCTTCCTCTGGCGGGTAATGTTGTGGCCGAATATTTCTGATCTCTTCTGCCCTCAACTCTTAACTTGACTTTTTCAACACAACAGGTCGGAAAAAGTCCTTCTTTGCCATCAAAACATCTCCGGCCGAGTAATAGCTTCTGATTGGCTATTGTTGGCGGAGAATAATTGTTTTGCATCAATAAAATCATATCATTTCTGCGAAGAGCTAAACGTGTGGGATCTCCAGAGTTATAGTCAGCGAATGCAACCACAGTCATCCCCGGCAGTAATTGTACGGGTTTTGCACTCAACTCGTCTTCAGATTCATCCTTTTCTTCTTCATCACCGTCTTCTGATTGCGATCCGTCTTCACAACAGACTCCTGAAGAAGTAGTTGTCGTTGTTGTCGATGTGGCGCATGATCTTTGTAGTAGTGATGGCGATGAGAGACACATTTGTTGGGAATGAAGTGTATTACTATTTTGTGTCCCGTTTTGTGCCCTATATTTTGATAATTGTGAGGGAAATTAGGTATCTGACCGCCTCATAATCAAATCATTTATTGATCATTTCAAATGCCAATCAACTTTGACCTTTGTGCGAATTAATTTTGAATTTTTAAATTTCATGACTGCAATTTACTTTATTTCTGATAAATTACTACTTTTCCACAGAAAATCACAAGAGAAGTAAAAACATCACATTGAGATTAGGCATACATTAATAACGTTAAGCTCAATAGGGTAGGTGGGTATCAAGGCTTAGCGTAACAATAGGGGATAGGGGTTCCTGCTTTGTGTAACGTTACACACTTTTAACCCTTTTTTTTGAGAGATTGTTTTTATTGATATTTTTAAAAGTGAAAATGGGTGATAAAAGCGCAACGTTACCAAAAGAGGGGTGGGTAGATCTCGAGGCTTAGCGTAACATAGGGTAGGGGTCATAAGAGTGCTGTTTTGGCGTAACCTAATTAATGTACGATGCCTTACAGTTTTATAAAATCCATAGGAAAAAATATTAAACTATTAAAAAACTGTAATTTGAAGGCGAGATTTCTCTTATAGTATTTTCTCTGAAACATAGATGGGCACGCTCAGCGCTCGCGCTCGGCGCTCGGGTGAATTTAGACGCTCGACGCTCACGCTCGCGCTTGGGGTACCGAGCGTTTAGCATGTTGATTTTAAGAATGCAAGGGTAAAAAAATTATTTAAGTCTGTTTTCTCGGAAAA
>JAQFXV010000646.1:0-19596 GCA_034694065.1 Camisia spinifer
CATTCAATATTCTCAATATTTATGCATTCATTGCTTCTGATTAAAAATTGGTTTTGAAAAAGCAAAGCATTCATTCAGTGATGACTGAGACTCAATACTGAGTGTGAGCGCGAGAGCCGAACGTTTCAAATTTTTCGAGCATTAGTTCTTTCAGGTAAGTAATCGGTTTTAATCGATGAAAATTTCAAAAAAATTTTATGTTGTTCAATAAGTGCACAAAGAGTTTTTCAAAAGTTCAAAACTTATTATTTTCAGGTAAAAATTGAAATTTTTTGGTTTGCAAATTATACTAAGTTAGAAATGAATTGTCTATTGAATATTATTATCTTTCAGTGACATATTAGCTAATATTGAACATACAATATGAGTGAAACTTCATTTCCTCACAGATTTTTTAGAAATTTTATAGTGAATCATCCAATCAAATAATTTGTTAAGAGTCTTAGTATAAAATACGATGAATAGCGCAATAATTAATACTCTCTGTTTTATAATTTATTGGCAAATATAAGACTGATGTGTGAACATTAACTTAATTTTGTTGACTTGATTTCTTCTCAATTTATTAGTATTTATTCAAAATTGAATTTGTCATTTTATAAAGTTGAATCTATCTTTTAAATTACTAAAAGATGTTGTTTCAAATTGAAACCGTTCTCTTTACTTTAATAATGATAAGTTTGGTGAACGCCCATTCAAATGGTGCACCAGAAGGTGTTTGTGGACACTTAATTCCTCAGCATAAGGTAAGGCCACAGACTGGACAGTCTCCATATCAAGTATTGGCCAATACAGAGACATCAATCAGTGGTGAGAATGGAATTCATATCATCATTAATAGTATAAAAGGAACTCCTTTTCGTGGATTTATAATACAGGCCCGAATGGCCACTGACCTCAACACTACAGTTGACGGAAAGTTCAAAGTAATCGATGAAGTGAACTCTCACACAGTTTCATGTAATGGTGGAGTCAATGTATGATACTTTTCAGCAAAATTATATATTTTCTTGAAAACTTTCAACTGTTTGAGTCTTAAAAACCAAATACTATTCAAAAATGAATTATTGTCTAATTTTTCAAATGATAGAATACATTAACGCATTCCAATCCAAAGGATAAACAAGAGATAACTGCTAAATGGTTTGCACCCGAAAACTTCAACAAAGAAGTAATATTTTTGGTATCAATTGTTAAAGACGTCAAAACATTTTGGATCAATCAATCGTCTCAATCTATTTCATTGAATGATCGGTCTGTAAGTTCAGACACAACACTTCACGAACATTCGCATCAACATGAGGTTAAATCAAAGTTTTAATATTTCTTAAACAGTTTTAGAGTTATCTTAAACTTAAGCAAATAATGTTTTTTAGGATATATTGACTTCAACTACTGAAGGACATCCATTTGAAGCCAGTGGAGACAACTTATCAGGCAGTTCATCCACAATTTATTTGAATTTCTTAGCATTTATTTCAGTTTTTTCCATGTTATTCATCTAATTAGGAATATGTGTCAATTTTTTATATAGCAATCAATAAGTGATTTCACACTTTTATTTTTAAACCCGATCTCTATTTCAATTTTTTAATTATCTTTAGCAAAATTTTGATTTTATTTATTCATATAAAACAAAAGTTATAGAAATAATTTGAGTCATACTCTGAGTTCAGTTAATTTTACTTTCGTTTTATTTTTTGTGGTATTCTGTAATTAGTTTTCTCAAAATGTCACGTAATTTTATGCGGTTCATAAAGTTATAAATAATTGTTTAAAAAAATACATTTAAAATATCATTTTTCCTCAACATGTGTATTCCAAAGTTGATGTATTTTATATTCAAATTTTGAATATGATGTTTCAAAACCAATAAATGCAATATTTTATAATATCTAAAACGTGGTTACTTTTTAAAATAAAGTTATGAATTTCACCAAATTTATTATTCGTAGATTTAAAATATAACAACAATGTGAATAAAAACCCATAATTTTTGGAATTTTTGAAAACTTGTTAACTCATTTGATTTGTTTAAGTGCTTAGTAATAAAATTTTCAGCTGAATTCAATCAAAATCCTACTAAACCAGTAAAATATTTGTTACATCCGTTTAATAACAATATTTTTGCAAATATCAAAATATGAATTCAGAAGAGACTTTTTGACGGAAACAAATGATTTAAAGAAAGATAAAAGCAATAGAAAGGAAATCCCTTCTAGAGTGGAATGTTTCAGATTTATATAATTGATGTCATTAACAAATGAATCATTTTTAATGTTTATAAATGTATCTTTGAATGGGTAAAAATTAGCACAAATAGGAAATATTTTTCTCTCTTTATCTAATTACAATTAGTAATTATTCATTAGAGTGTTCACAAAATTAAAGTAAAAGCATTGGAAAGTTTAATAAAAGTAGTTTATTGTCAAATTTTTCGTTTAAGTATTAAACTTGGCTAAAGTCCTGACAAAAAAATAAGAATTGATACGTAAAAAATGATACATTCAGTAATTTAGTGCCAAAACTCATAACAAATACTTGAAATGTAAGCACAATTTTCAGTCCTATTTGAATAGACTGAATAAATTAACCAAAATGAATCGCTTCATTTTAACTGTTATTTTTTGTGCACTACATTCATATTCATTTATAGTCTGAGCCGAAAACCACATCGGAAAATAATATGGGAAAAGTTCATCTTTAATGAGCATTTTTTAAAAAATTCATAAATGCTTTATCTCTGTTTTAAGCAAAAGTTGAGAAAAAGAGAGTTTAATAGTTCGAACATTTAATTAACAAAATAAGATTTTCTCAATTAAAAACTACAAAAGTTTAAAACCTTATCCAACTTAAACAAACCAAATCAATATCAATAATGACAAATAATTTCGTGGTTTTTATTGAAAAATTAATCTTATTTGTTAATTAAAGGTTTCAACTATTTAACTCTTTCCTCAATTTATTGCTCAAAATCGAGATGAATTTTTTTTAAAATGTTTATTGAAAATGAACTCTTCCCTTTCGTTCATCTATTAAAAACGATATGTTTGTTGTCCATAACTGAAGTCAAGGTCAAACTTTAGCCCCAACAAACTGACCATTAGAGTGGCCGAAATGCCTGAGGATAAGATAACAGTTATTTTTCTTCTCCTCCCATTCACCTAAGTTTAAAATTCTTTAAAAAACATTGTTTTTCTATTATTTACCACTTTGTGTTGAATGCTTTCAAAAGAGTTTAAATTTTGAAAAGTATATCTCTTAAATATTTTGGCGAAAAAATGGTTAAAAAGTTGTTTTTATTTTTACTCTTCATCAGTATATTTTCAATTGTTTGCTCGAATTATAATAGAAATAGTAGATGTAAGTCAAAATATTTAGTTTTAATTCATTTTTACCAAATTCTATAATTTCTTTGAGAATATTTGACACTTATTTCAGAACGTTTTGAACTTTTGATTCTCTCAGTCAGTTCGCACTCAATTTTTTATTTTTTATTTTTAATGTCCAATAAAGTTACATTCACAGTATTTCAATAATCAATTTGGTATTTGATATGCTTTGAATGTTCATCAATGTTTAATAATTAAATTATTCCTATAATTATACAATATTTTGAATTATTGAATGACTTATTTGTAAGCAATATATTTATAATAAATAGGCTTTAAGAGTATGCAATACAATCTTTGATTAAACTTCTGGGGTTTCAGGTTTGATACCCCTTCTCCTTAACAAATTTTGATGAAACTTTTTGTGAATTAAACACACGACCAATCTTTTGACCGGAGGAAATCCACCTACTTACTTTCATTGTATTGATATATGCTTCTTTTGAGGAAGGGTGAAATTTTATTGATGCAAAACATGATTGCAAACAAATCATCTTAAATGTACCATAAAATATCATAAATATATGAATTACTTTAAATATTTGAGGTATATTCTGAATTGAATAAAATAGCTTTGAAATGCATTTGATTGGCTCTCTTTTAATACAAAATTTTTGATTTTATATCTTCAGATTGAGGAGTTGAAACTATTCTAAATATTTAACTTTTCATATTGGAGCTCTTTACCTAACAAACATTTATCCAATAACCGAATCTATTTTGATTAATTCCTTCAGAATTTGAAAATTCTTAGGCTATTATTTTGAATGAATAACTGACATTCATCGCTGAACTAAAGTATGAACATTCCCTCAGTCAAAAGATCGGTCTCAAAATGGGTTCTCTTATAAAAAATGTTATCAAAAATTACTAAGAAGAATGGGTCACATCTGTAAAACCTGGAGTCAACGATTGTATCTATAGTTGGAAAATATATTGACTCATTCGAAGAAAATTTTAACAGAATAAGTCAAATGTTGCATAAAAATCTTGAAATTGAAATGTTTGAGTCTTAATATTTTTTTAGTCAATCCACTATCACTGTTCAGTTTTGTCACCTTTCACAACAATGAATGCCAGACCAGTGATACTAATGTCACCACAAACGGAACATGTTATTTGTCTCAAGACTGCGCTCAACTTAGAGGTGTTGAGAGAGGAGTGTGTGCTAATGGTTATGGAGTTTGTTGTGTTTGTAAGTCTTAATTTGAATTTTAAATCAAATTTATTGCTATTTATTGAAAATATGGAAAATATTTAAATTTATTGACAGTTGAGAACACGTGCGGAAACACGACAAGCGCGAATGTGTCGTATTTCGTGAATCCTAATTATCCTCGAAGGTATTTTTAAGCTTAATTATAACAGATAAAACTTTAATATTGTTATAAACAAATATAAGTCACCGGTTATTAAATTTATCCTCAAAGCTATGACGAACCCTCCAGTTGTACGTTCAAAGTCAATAAAATTAATCAACAGGTAATTCAAATGATTAGTTCATATATTTCAAAGGTTAGACTTCGAATTTTCAGAATTCAAAATTTCAAAACTCTATTTTTATATCCTATTGAAAGGATTTACGGCAAAAATCGTTAACATTTAATTTAGAATAATTTAATACTATTATTGATTCAAATGATTATTTCAATATTAATCAATAGCATATCATTGAAAGTTTTAATAAAACAAATTATACCTTAACTCTAAATCGTGGGGCTTTGCAGTGTACGGTTGATCATGCTTATCTTGTTTAAGTATCATATAATTGATGATAAAGATTCGCCTATCTTTCTATTGATATACATCTTTAGACATATTCACATGAAAACAATTCTGAGCTCATTTAAATCAGAATAACCTATAATACATTCCATTCATTTTTACCTCAAGTTAATTATTTAAACATATTTAAAAATTAATATGAAAGCAGCTTAATAATAAAACCCTATCAAAAAAATGTTTTAAAAATGAGAAGTAAGTATTAATTTAGTTTCAAAAGTGTTTTTGTTATTTTATCGTTCATTCAACAAGTTGTCGAAAAGTTCTTTGAGGTTTAGGACTTCTCTGATAGTTGATTACTAATAAACTGTAAAACTTGTATCCATTGAGACAAAATGATCCATATTTAATTAGTATTGATATAAGATTGCTGAGAAAATCCTTTTGAGATATTGTGTAATTTTGAAACTGAACATTTGGCATTGCATTCAATTAAAGTGTACATACAATCAATACATATATTAGAAAATGCTTCACTCATTTTAAATCTATAATAAAAGTTTTTGAATGCAATCATTCTGAATCGATAATACATTTTTAACACTATAAAAGCTTGTTTAGTTTAAAAGGATTGAAAAGAATAACATTTGAATGATATATTTGTAGTTTTTAAATAATTAAATTGTTTAACAGATATGTCAATTACGCGTCGACTTTAATGAGTTCGAAATTGCGAGTCCGACAGAGTTTGGGCCAAATGTTAACCTTAAACATATTGGATCCAGTTTTGGATCTATCAATAGTGAGTCCAACTGTAAGGACGACCTGTTTGTTATCACGCAATCCAATCGTAATCAACCGATTCCTATATTGTGTGGACGTAATAGAGGACAGCATTGTATGAATCAATTAATATTTCTATTTTCATGACTTTATGTAAACTGAATTTAATTTTATACAATCAAGTGTTCATTCCGGTCGACGAATCGGACAGTAATTCTATTGCATTCACTTTTTTGACGGGAATTAAAGAATTTCCTCGAAAATGGAAAATAAAGATAACACAACTTCCGTGCTCTTCATCTCAAGAAAGTTTAGGTCTTATTTTTTTATTAATCATTTAAATGATTTAGAAATGCTTTATAATAATAATTTGAATATAATAATCAGCCCCTCAGGGATGCCTTCAATACTACACATCAAATAAAGGACTTATTAAAACATTTAATTTTGAGGGAAAACATTATTTACAAAGTGAGCAATATTTTTATTTATTAATTTAACACTATTTAGGATATTATTTACAGAAAAAGAATTTGTTTATAAAACTTTTTTCAGATATTGATTACTCGATATGTATTAGAAAACCGAGAAATATGTGTTATTTGACTTTAACGGCCTCTCATATACCTAAAGAACTATTACTTAATGCAACAAATATAACAAATACTGCATCGACAACAACTTCATTCCTTACATCAGAACCGCGACCATTACCCGAACCGATATCCGATCCCATTCCTGATCGCATTCCAGTTCCAATTTTTAATTACACAAATCCTGTTTTGCCACTAAGAGGTCGGTCAGAATTGGCCACAACTACAGAAACAGGTGAAAGCTTTTGTCAAAAAGATCACTATTGGATTACATATCCTGGAAGTAACAGAATATGTTCACACAATACCGAACCTCTTATAGATCCGGTTACGAGTGAGTATTCCATTTAATTTTCATTCGGCTTTAAAATTCAAATATAAACCTATTTTTGTAAAATGAATTTATGGAGTTTATTATTAAAAATACTCTAAATATCAATTAACAGTCTCAACAAACTCTCATCAAGTCATTCATTTTCATTCCCTAACATGGAGTCAAGCATTAGAATTGGACAACAATTATCCGGAAGGATTTGCATTCAATTTCGCTCACTCTCCCTGTACTCATGGATTCATTTAATTGTTTCTTATAATAATCTTAATTATATTGAACTCAAGTTTGAATCGATTTTAAGATTTAATTTCTAAATCGAAGCTTATTTATTAATAATTTAGCTTATATTTATATAATATTAAACTGAATGGTGAAGGGTTTGGGCTTTAATTTATTTGATAACTTTGTTATAACTTATTATAATTTTTGAATAAATAAAGCTATCAATTTAATATAATTTTACAATCATTTGTTTGTATTTGTGATATTTCATTGATATGGAAAGTAAATTGAGATTTTCAACACTAATTTATTCATTATTTTTAGAATTTTTACAACAGAATTCAGTTTCACTATAATAGTTATGCACTGTTTCTATTATTATTATAACTCTTTCAAAAAAATTTATTTATTTAATGTTTGATTTAACAAATAATATTGAATTGAATCGCTTAATGAATAGTAAACTATCAAATATCAAATATTGAGTAATGACTATTAAATTATGCAAAAACAATAATAACCAATACGTGGCATAAACTATCTATAGATACTTATAAGTACATTTTCAATGAGATAATTTTGAGAATAATGTTCAATAAATCATCCAAATGCAAGTTTCTATTGTTCACAACATATGTCCTGATTTTTTTATTACCCGAACTGATTAATGCATATGAAGATGAATATTATAAAGGCTATAATGATGGCTATCGTGACGCTTACCAGGGATTAAGAAATAAATTAAGAGAATCTCGATATCCTCAACGCCACTATCGCTTCCGTCAGAGCCGTAATAATCCTTACAGAGGACCTAATTATGGTATTCATTTTCAAATATGAAAATATTTAAATATCTATAAAGTTTCTAATTTTTCAGATGAGGAGGACTACGATACTCAATATGGCGGTCAGTTCAATATTTAAATATTTTAAATTCTTATCATTTAATAATTTCCAAGAAGTTTCATTTTTTGTTTATTCATTTCACGATTCGAATGAAGGATCACATTTGGAAAACTACGGTCTGTAACTTATTTATAACATATTTTGTGTTTTTGGAACTTTTGATTGTTCTTATGAAACAAAACTAATTAAGATCTCAATAAACAGTATTACTTCTCTATTTTCTATTCTTTTCTATGAATATATATAAGCCATAAATCTGTCAAATACTGAATGGAACAAATTTTTTAATTAATTTACTCTCCGATAGACTGAGTTAATGAATGATTGTTTATTTCTCGAATGTTTTTTAGCAAACTTGTTCTCTTTCGATGAAAAAGATCTGAAGAATAAAGCAGAGAAATTATCTGAGACTTGTAGGAAAAGTGTTAGACCAGAGGCGGGAAAATGTGTTGAAAAGGCGGCCAATAAATGGAAAGCGAACATAAGAAGTGAAAAATTGGATACAAATGCGTGCAAAGCCTTATGGGATATCATTTGTTTGGATCTTTTATATTTTTATTTCAATAAAAACTTGAAATTTAGATTTTGATTTTCCAAAATTTCTATTTAAAAGGTTGTGCAACCGATGCATCGAAGAAACATTGTTTTGACGAAGACCTGAAAATACTTGAAGAAGGATTTGAAAGTATTCAAGAAGTATTAGAGTCTAACGATTGTAAAGAAAGTCCAAGAAGTTCTGTTCAATGTGAATAAATAATCTGTTCGTTATATTGATTGCGAAAAATAATGTATTATTATATTTTTTAATGATAAATAAGCTATTTATCTAATATTTGACTATTTTACTAATAAACAATCTTTAGCACAACAAGTATTAATGAATTGGTTCCTGTCAATTAATAAATGATCTCATCAATGTTCACATAAAATCACATCTTCTGTTCAAAATTCAAGTTTTGCATAAATTACAAAGTATTAAAATCGGCTCAAATTTTGTTTTTGAGAGGGGAACCCATTAAGATTATATTTGGTCGTATTTCAACTTCTGAATTCAAATAACTTTATGATAAAATTTGTAGTCACAATTGATTCCCTATTTATTTAATTTTTTGTATTCAATGTAATTTCAATGCAATTATTACATTATTTAAAGTTAGTTAAAGGGAACTGTTCGTAGAATTTACATTAGGTTAAGTAGAAGTTGAAAGCATGCGGAAAGTGCTGGACTTGAACACTCATAGTGAACATATGACCAATTTAGTCGAAAAACTTGAACAATATTGTGATCAACTACGTGTTATTTCATATATAAACTTCTGGACTCAGAGTACATATAATATCGAGATTCATCTGAATCGGTTCCGCCGGTGAACTAGAATTTGACGTTATAATAAAATTTGAGTCTTATCATCTTTTCATTTTAAAACTAACATTTAGTCAATGGAAAGATTTGAAAGTAATAATACTCCGAATATGAGACTATTGCAAATTTTGGGAATATTTCAGTTTGAAAATAACTCATACTGAATATGAGACTCATGTATAAATATCTCAATATTTACTCAATGTTATTATTAATATCTTAATAATGACAAGTTGTTTATTTGAAGTCGTAAACTATATTCAACTTTATTGTAAAATTAAATGAAACAAGTATAAAGATACATATCTAATTGTGGCTAACCTTCCAGGTATTATTGGAAAACTGCAATTTTATTTCCTTATTTTACAAGGACTCGAGCGTTTCGATATAAACATGATTATAAAGATTTGATAGGAATTAATGGAGTGAATGACTTTCAAATAAAAAACTTAATTTCAATTTTAATGTTCAGTCTTTCGTTATGATATGTTTATTTTAGGTAATGAACTAATTATAAAGAAGACGCCCTTTAGGCGCAGGTATTTTTTATCAAAGCTGGTTCTAATGCGAAAAGTTTCGGGGTGTTCGCAGAGGTGGCTTATCATGGTTTGAACATTGAGCTTAAACGTGAGTACAGATAGGGGAAAAAGTCCGTTCTTTTGTGAAGAGGATTAATCTGAATAATCATTCTTATCCTGATTTCAAGGGGTTTAAACGAGATTTAAGATTGAAATAGAGCTCAAAATCAATGAGATTAAAAAACTTGATTAAATCTACATTTCCAATTCAAACCTACAAACTAAAGCAATAGCGAACCCAAATAATTATTGAAACTTATAAGATAGACATTAACCGAATAAATCCTTATTCATGCTTGATGACCAATTAGATTGGATTTAGTTTCCATTATACAACCCATTTGAGCATCTTTGGCGAACATACAATCAATTAGAACAAGTTCGGTTACAATTTTTAAAAATGACTTAAGCAAAGCTCAGCGAACTTTTACGTGGCATTAAGTCAATCGAATTGAAATCAAATTAAAGTAAAAGATGTCTAAGTATTTAACAAAGTTAACATTTTTAATATGTTTCGCAACAATTATTGAAATTATCAATAGTAATGAGTTTGACAGAAGTGGTTTGTGAAAAAATCTTACAATTTTATTTTAAAAAAATAAATAAAAAATTTAGAAAACTTGATATTATAATATTATTCGAAACTAGGCTCAAATCAACCAAAATTTGTAACATTGGAGACAAATATGGGTGAAATAACAATAGAGCTCTTTTGGAGACAAACGCCGAAGACTTGCAGAAATTTTGCTGAATTGGCGAAACGGGGATATTATGACAATACTATTTTTCATCGCGTTATCGATGGCTTTATGATTCAAGGCGGAGATCCAACGGGTACTGGAAGGGGTGGACAATCTATTTATGGAGAAAAATTTGAGGATGAGTTCAGTGATGAACTGAAACACGATAGCGCAGGAATTGTTAGTATGGCTAATTCCGGGCCAGATACTAATGGCAGCCAATTCTTCATAACGTTGGGGCCAACCGAACATTTGAATGGTGTACACACTATATTCGGTAAAGTTCGTGATGGACTTAATATCGTACAAAAGATCGGTAAAGTCAAGACTGGAAAGAATAATAAACCTGTTAATACCGTCAAAATTATTAGAACTAAACTTTATATGAATTAGTTTTGAAATTCAAATTACATAATACGATAAAAATAACATAAAATTAAAATTGTATTTGTTGTTGATATCAATTATAAAAATTATTGAAAACAATTCTCAAAATAGTTTTAATAATTAATAAAGACTTTCGTGAAATAAAAAAGTTCATAATTCAAAAAGGAATTGTGTGAATGGACTCTTGTTTTTGATATTTAGTCAGAGTTCGAGTCAATCAATTATCAATTTAGTTCTTAAAATAATTCGAATAAAAAATATCACAATAATTTTCGAGTTTACAAATTTATCACTTAATTATTTAAATTCAAGTAAAATTATAGAAAAAAACGTAGTTTATTAAAGTTGGAAAAATAATTTTTAGGATTCGATAACAAACGAACCAAATAATGCAAAAATTTATTTATTTACAATTAATGATTGAATTTTTAATTTTTGAAATATTACTTTTGCCGAACATTCAGTGAAATTGGGCTCATGATTAATTGAGCTTATGCTTAATATGTACAGAAATATTAAAACTAAATTGATTGAAAGCAATAAGTACGATAACTTTTCGACTATAATATGATTGATACAAATTTAAACATATTTTCTATTTTATATTTAAAAAAAATTTAGACGAAAATAAGAATGTTTCACTAAATGGAATTATATAATTCTATAATTGTGAATATAATTATATAATTAAAACGAAGAATCTGTAGACTAATTGAAAAACTTATCTTAAGAATAAAGTCAAAGTTTTAAAAAAGTCTGTTTCAAATTACATCATTTATTTATAACTATTGAAAAATACTTTCATCAGAGTTTGTTAAGAGATAACATTTATTACTTTGATTTGAAGCCTTTCTCAAAAAAATCTCTCGAGCCTAAGCATAAGCCCCTTATAATGTTATTTTACATTGCAAAGGACTTAACTCAAAATCTTTAAAATCAAAATTTTGCAGTTTTTTGGCACAAATTATTTTCAGATTTCAAAATGAATAAGAGTTTGAAACGGATATCATAGTTCATTAATAATTTCGAATGATAACTGATTCAATTTTTTGACATAAAATATTTTGCACAACAAATTTACTTAAGTTATTGTTGAGTTATTTTCACTCAATTTTTACATTTCATTAACTGAAATGAGAAGAACCAGATATTTTAGTATTTATCAAAGAATAGTCGAAAAACCAATTATTAAATAAGCTTAAGATAATTTAATAAAATATTCCGAGTGTTTTCTCAAAATATTTCTCAGAATTATCCGTATTTTCGTGATATTATGATATTATTAATTGTATAAATAATAAAAGAAGAGTTTGGCTCAAACTAATTAAAGTGATTGAAACTTATAGACATTCTCTAAGTTTATTAGAAAAATAATAAAATACAGTCTTTTTCAATTTTATTTGAATTTTAAGGAATTTGGGAAAACGTTTTAATAATCACAACATTGAAAGACAATCATAGAAGCATTCAATTGATTCAAATTAAATCAAAAATTCATTTCCTTTAGAAATTACACAATAAATACTGTACTATTTATGAGTAAAATTCTATTAAATTTTATTCTATTATCTATTGAAAGAGATATAAATACATAATATTATCGTTTATTTTTATTATTTATTTAATTAATAGAATTAAACCAATTCTCATCAAAATGAACAATTTGATGAACAATGAATTTTTGCACTAACACTAACAGTGATACCAAACTTTTCTTTTGTGATACCCATTACCACATCATTTACATTAAAAAAGAATTTGTATCGCATTCCATTCCATTCCATTCCAGTTACATGAAAAACCATTTCCATTGACATAATTTTTAAAAAGTTATCTTGAATGAGATAATAATCATTAAATTAGTAGTTAAAGAAAATCGATTTTATTCAAAATATTTAAATTGTTGAACAATTCGTTTTATAGATGAGTTATAAGTATAAAAGTTTAGTTTATTTTGAAAATAATGTAAAAAGCATTTTGTTTAAAAAAGTAAATGAAATTTAATATATTATAATTAAAAGCCCTGAAGAAGATCATGAATTTACTTGGAAGCGTTTGATTATTAAGTCAATCAAAAATACTTAATTTAAGTGATCATTCAAAAAAAAAGATATCTTGAAGCAAAATCATTAACAGAGTCATTATTGAAAAGAAAAATATTAACTTAAATTAATAGTTGTTATTAATGTTAAAGTTAATAATACGTCAATTTATAAGATGTCAGTCAAATTAATAAATAGTTAAATATAAAAATATCTAACTTTTGACATAAAAAAATTTAATTAAACGAATTATTGGCTTTTTTGTGGACTATTAATAGGTGTTTCATCAATGTGTGATCGCTCTGATAATGTTTGAGACAAAGACTGCGAACCAAAATCTTCAATAGTTGTCACTTGAGATGAATTATGTTTTATGAGTTCTATTTGTTTAGTTATTTTAGATTTAATTGTTTGAACTCTATTAAGTGTTAATTTTGAGACTCCATTCAATTTTTTATACAATTTTTCAAGTCTTTTAACTAATAGACGAAACTCTTTAACATCTTGTGATGACATTTCATTAAAACGAAGCGCTGATAAAACTCTCAGATAGTATTTTGTCGATAATTCATTTTCAACGGTAAGCGTTAATATTCTATTAAATTTACAAAAATATAATTTAAAATTAATACTTTTCTTCAAAAAGATAAAAAAAATGGAAAACAAAAGCAAATTCAAACCTATTAGCAATAGAAAGCGCTAAATTTTTGTGTCCCTCGTCTGATATTAATTCAATCAAAAAGTTAATCATATTATCGAGATTTACAAAACTAAGTGATTCGTTATAAACTGTTTCAACAGTTAAAGTAAAGCACTCTTCAAAGGCATTTTGTCCTTTCAGATTAGATTTCATCTCAATTCCAGAATATATGGGAAGAAAAATTCCGAGAAATTGTCGCATTTCATCAGTTGAGTCGATATCATACCAAAGTATTATTAATTTAGACAATACTTGTGGGGAATACATTCGACCTTTTAATTTAATTAATTGGTTATAAGTTTTGGAATAATAATTAGTAGAATATAAATAAAATAATACCTAAAATGAATAGTTTTGCAATTCCTTTGACGACAATAAGTTTAATTGAATCCAATTCTGAATAGAGATGTTTTAACAATAAATCAGTGAATAACTCAATAAAACTTTCCTCTTCTTCTTCTTCAACATATAGAGTGCGTTCCAAATCACTATTGAATTCATTATTTATTATAGTATTATCATTATCTTCTTCTTCTTCTTCTTGTTGGTCTTCTTCCATATGTTGAGTATTATGAGAACAATTTTCTTTATTATCATCACTTAAATGGCTTTTATTTTGTTTATTGTCTTTGTTTTGCATTACTTTAGTTTTCTGTTCAAAACAACTCAAGCCGTGAATACATAGGAAATCGAAAATACTTTTGAGTGCATTTTCTTGTGCTATCTCTGAATCAAAGTTCAGAATCTAAATGAATATAAAATTAGTTAAAACATAAATATTCTTACAGTTAATTCAAATTTAATACCTGAACAAAAAGTGCGAAATATTTTTGGGCCAAATCAATAGATAATAGACAGGAAAGACCTAAACATTTAATGCCTAAACTACGCGTTGAAACTTCTAAACTTGTAATACTTGGGATTACCTAAACATCAATAAAACATCAATTTATAAATAGTTATATAATAAATATTAAATCAATATAAATAATACCAGTCTTTCAATAAGTGTTAATAAAACAGAATTAACTTCTTTAAAGTTTCCAAATTCAAGACAACCGCTGAATATAAGAACACAACGCTCTAAAGTTAACGGATCGTCCTTTAAATCAAATAATTGTTTAATATTATAATATAATCAAAATAGTATTTAAATAATGTTCAAAATTAAATGATTTAAGACTTACAGATAATAATTTTTGAGTTTTATTTTGATTATTTTGAGTGAGTTGTGATGTTTGCGAGCTTTGTGTTGCTTGACTTGAGTTAATCATAAGTCTTTTATCCATTATATCATTCTTTTGTTTTGTCAAATCATCGATTATGTCTTTAACTCGTTTTGCTTCTAAAAAGTCATCATTACTTTTAGCCGAATCCAAATCGTCCCTTAGATTTTGTATTTGAACACTAAGTTTTGCGTATTGTAACTCAAATTGTCTCAATTGTTCGGTATTAAAGGTTCCTCTACTTAATTGCGATTCTTGTGATTGTATATCATTTGTTTTTTCATCGATTTCCATATCATTTGTATTAATGCTATCAATAATATTTACAGTTATATCTAATAACATATTGGAGTCACTGTTCAGCGAAAATATTTTCATAATAAACGGAATGTAACCATTTAATTTTGTGAATAAATCCTCGTTTTTAAGAATTTCATTCAAATATTTGCGTAATATTTGTCTGCAAAACAAATTAATTGAATATTAAAAATAAGTCAATTCAATAAGTGTTTAAAATAGAAAACCTTTGAGCCTCGTCTCCAACTTCTAAAAGTTGTCCCATTGATAGTAATTGATTAAACATAAACTCGTATTCCATCAATTCGTGAACTTCGTGTTCATTTTTGAGCACTTGTTTAACAAAACTGTAAATATTATTAAAATATAAGTTAATCTAATCTTAAAATTAAAGTTTGTAAGGAATTTAATGATAAATAAACAATTTAAATAATTAATAAAGAGAGTTAAGTATAAAATGTATTACATATCGAGATAAGAGCAATAGTGGGGCAAATCGGGTAAAATAGTATCGATTGCATCGATCTTTTCTTCATTAATTTGATTCGATTGTTGTGAGTCTTCATCCATAGGATCGTCACTAACAGTCGAAACAGTAATAGTGATGTCATTATCTTTAGAAAACTTAGCGATAATACGCCACAGAAAAGCCTTTTCAACAGTTAACTCAACTTTGGTTAATAAATTCGATTCATCGAGAAATTCATTCCTGAATTTGTCCAACAATTTATGGAATCCATTGATTCCGTTGTCATCACAATCATTAAGAATATGATTGAAGTAAAGGTAAAGCATTTTCTCGATTAGATCTGGATCTGATTGTATGTCGAGAGCGAACAGAAGAGCCACTAAATCGCCATCAAATGTTTTGACCCAATTTGGTATTAATTTTGTTTGAACTGTTCGTTTCACTGCAGGACTTCTTTCATTCAATCCATTCTTCAGTATTTGTAATCTTTTATCGATTTCAAACATTTTTATTTGAAATTTATCGGCAATTAATGTGAAGGCTTCAAAAAAAAAATTAATTAATTAGAAAAAATAGTTTTATAATTAGTTAATAAATAGTTTTGAGTTAAATATAAAAACCAGTCTTTCTGATGATATCCTTTACATCTCTGGTCGCATGAATGAACTCTTCTGTTGTGTGATTTGTTGGATGTAATGACTGGAGACACGATTGTCTCACATAAAAGTCCGGATCATTCTTAAGATGAAACTTAAGTGCAGTCATCACTAGATCTTTGTGATCATCCACTTCTTGAAAACGATGTAATGCGAGTGCGGCCACACTTCTGATTGTCTTCTCTTTGTCCGCACAGCGATCTAATAATGCCTTTAAATATATTGTTATATTTTATTAATAACGGTAATAAAAGAATGAGAGATATATTTAATACAAACTTTTTTGAGTCTATTATAGACATCTGTATCGATATCTTCTAAATCAGTGAATAATTTTCTGATGAGAACACATGTATTATAACGACATTCAGTATTTACTGAATATAAATAATTAATTAATAGTTCTTTAATAATAACATCCGTTAAGTTTGGCTCAAGTTTTGTTTCATTAGAAGTCGATTCTCTTCGAGAGTTATTTATATCTGAAAACGATTCACTTCCGAGTGATTCGAGACCTAATTCATCGATTGAAGACATTTCCAATTCTTCGCTAACAATTGGCGGACGATTTTCTTCATCAGACTTATTATGTTCTTCTTCTCTACCATTTTTTTGATTTGTGTTCAAAACTGAAGAATGAGTTGTTGAGGAAAATGAACGCAAAATGTTTGAAATGAATTCAATGACATGTTTAGTGAACGGAGACTTTGGATCGCATTTAAGTGTAATACGAATGTTACGAATCAGTTCACACTTAAACTCATCACTATTTGACTCCTTTTTTATTATTATTATTCATTTTAAATACAAATTAATTTAATTATTATTAATTAATATTGATATTAATATTTTGATAAAATATAGATAAAAACTCACGTATTGTTGATATAAATGATTGATTTGTTTCAAACATTTTTGTTGTTTATGTAAATGTTGTGCAGAAGTAAACAAATGACGCATTGATAACAATTCCATCATTTAATTAATTATCAAATTAATAGATAATTAGTTGAATAGTTGATGACAAATAGGATTTTAATTATATTTTTATTGTTATTTTATTTATACTGAAAGTGTATTGAAATGAATAATAATAGTATTGATATAACTTGAAAGCGAATGTAAGCCAATCATTATGTTTAGCGCCAAAACACACCTCAATATGTGTTTAAGAGCCAATCATTGCCTTCCTTTATACATATTTATTATAAAATCTTCTCAGTCCAGTTCGCTCTCGGAATCGCGCCAAAGTGTTGAAAAAATGAAACATTGTTTGTATTATTTTTCTTCATTCATAGGAAACACTATCAATAGTGTCAGTAGTAATCAATACTATTCAGCTATTATTATTCAATTTATCAATCAATTAATAACTTTTTTTCAATTAAATGTTATTAATAATTATTAGAAAAAATATGATTAATATGATATTTAAATATTAAACTAAATGCCATTGAATGCATAAAAATTTGAACTTTAACTTTAATTTGATAGTTACAGTCTATCAATGCATTATAGACTCAATCTTTCAATTGAATAAAGATGAGAGTCTCTCATAATACTGTAGTATTAATATATAGTATTGAGTTCAAAATCTGTCCGTAAGGCCGTTAGTACTTTCTCACAAGGCTTTATCACATATTTATTCACTTAATTATAAATAAAAGAGCTTTTTAAGTTTGAGCGCTTTCTTAAAATCAATTTATTAACTAATATTCTATCAATTCATTATATTTTAATTTTTTAATTATATTTAATTAATTACATTATTTAATACGTAATGTTATAAAACATTTATTGAATTAATAATGAATTCAATCAAGAAATTATAAGAAATAATTTGAATATTTCTGTTATAATTATTAATTAAAATATTGAATATAAGTTTATTTAAATAATGCATTATATAATTTCACATATAATATAAGTTCTATTGACTAATAGTAAATAAAATAAACAGTTTCTTAAAACAGTTAAAAGTTAATTAAAGAGTAGTCTTTACCCAATGCTATGTCTTTACCCTCTCTTTATAGTAAAGCAAAAACAAATTTTTCTCCACACGTATCACACAATTCATACAAAACCATTTGAGACACAATATGTATTTAACTGTATTAAAAACTTGAATATAATGAACTTTCCTTCAGACTCATTACTTTTTAATAAATAATTTAAAGTAAATTTGAGGCAAAATTGAATATTGATGTACTGATGAGCAGGTCCTCAACTATCTTTTCAAAGACTCAGACCTGAACTTCGAGACTTGTACGCGACTCAAAAAAAACTCTATTTAAGCAAAAGTAACTTAAAAAGTCAATTGAATGTGATGTAAAGTTGAAATAAGTAACTTATAATTATATGCACATGCTCGGTGCTCGTGCTCGGGTGAATTTTGGTGCTCAGTGCTCGTGCTAGGGGGAAAAGTTGGTACTCGAGCACGTGCTCGTGCTCGTGCTCGAGGGGTGAGCACCTTAGCATGCGGATTTTTCACAAGTTTTCATAATAGTGAAATTCGAAGTTAAATTCGCAATAAATATTCAAAAATACATTTAATAATTGAAAGATAACTTTTTAACTGATTATCAATATAGAATGATCTGAATGATAATATATTGCATAACAGAGGCAAAATCCTAACTTAAAACAATCATACTATTTTTTGAACATGAAAATCTGAAAATTTGTGCTCAGTGCTCGTGCTCGCCACCGAGCACCAATATGCTCGAGCATGTGCATCATTACTTATAATTAAAAGTTAATGGCATACTATTCTTTGTACAACAATTTAGATTAAGTTTCATAACTTTCATCTTATTTTAAAAGTAAGAATAAGTAAACAATACAATAATTAAGATTTCAAATCCAGGAACGATTTGAATTTTATAGTTTTGACACAAAATTAGACCTGTGATCGATGTGATCCACTTTTCTCACACTTTTCAAATCAATTTATTTTTAGGCAATAGATATCTCTATAATATTGTAGTAATGTGAATTTGTTTATATAAATGATTTGCTGTGATTTATATAAACAGATTGACATTGCTACAATCACACATTCCTAAAGCCGCACATCTTCTTTGCATATATTGAATTTGATATAATATGGATCATTATGTTATATACAATGAATAAATTAAGTTGTGCCTTAAATAAAAGGATATACTTTTAATATCAATTACTTTA
>JAQFXV010000647.1:0-19579 GCA_034694065.1 Camisia spinifer
TACAGTTATTAAAATTCGGTTCAAAGGTCAATAATTGACCTCTCTTCGGCCGTTTGGCGGGGGAATTTATATTTTCGGTAATACTAAACTTTAATTGATTCATCAAAATATAAACAATTTGTGAACTCGACGGGCATTTCGCTTACTTTAAATATTACAAAAAACTGAATATTTGAAAATTTTAATGATTTTAAATTAATTAAATTGAAAAATCGATATTTTTTAAGAATAATTTTAATGAAAATGATTTAATAATTATCAAAATTAATAATTTTTGTTATAAGAAAAATGAAAACATTTACAAATTGTATATAAAGTATAGTAAAAGTATTAAACTTTAATGAAAGCGAAGTCAATAATATGGAGCACAAAATATTTAAAACTTTTTATAAGAAATTATATGTTATTTAATTTTATGTTATGTTTCGTTTCATTTTATTTTTGAAAATTAGTGCAAAAATAGCGAACTATTAATTAATTTGAAGTTAAACTAAATTTAACTTAATTTTGAGCACTTATTAAGAAATTAATAACAAATTCCAACATAAAAAACAACACATAAATGATGGAAATGATAAAAAATATAAAATTGAGATTTTGTGCAGAACTAAACTGTCCATAGCTTTAAAAAGTTACCAAATATTGAAAAATTTAAATTAAAGAACGGTTCGGTTGAAAACTAAATTATTTTAAATTAATTATTGTTTGCAAAATAGTCCCCATTTATGTGATTGAAAGGCTTTAAGTAATTGACATTACATGACATGATAGACATTAATCTATAAAGAATAGAACAAAATTGATGAATATTAAGAATAATTAATAACAATTAATAATGAATACCTTCATGAGAATTGATGATCGGCAACAATTCATTCCTGACAGGGGACGCCTTTTTCTTGATTTCAGATTTTTCTGAATCCACTGAAATACTTAAATTACTGCCGAATAAAAAATAGATTAATTTAATAGTTGGAAAAAATGTTAAACTTGATTATGCCTTACGTCATATGATCTTTAACACTATCAATGGTGATATCCATACAGGTATTACTTTTGTCTACTGACGATTCATTTATATTCGAGACATCGTTCTCGCCATCAATTTGTGAATCTGAGTCAATCTCGTTCTGATCAGAAGAATTTCCATTTAAATGGTTTACTTCTTCGTGATTAGTATTCTCCACATTATTGGGAAGTGTATTGTAATTAATTTCTGGTGGACTGAAATCATTGTGATTGACCGGCGATTCTTCTATACCACTGGTAGGCGTTTCCTGATCTATACTATCTTTTTGAGCATTAGTTCCGGTGTCTTCTTCTGAACCATTTTGTTGAAGAGGAGCTTCAGTAATGGTGGCGGCAGCGATTGGAGGCCTGACTTCTATATCTTTTTGAGGTCGTGAGCCTTCAGGCAATTCGATAGTACAAACAGGTATAACAATACGTCGAGCGGATAATGAAAATCTTCTGAATTCACACGAAGAATGTAAATAAAAGCCTTCTCCCTGTTTAGTGAAGACCAAACTTGAAATACCATTGATATCTTCACGTTTAGTGCATTGTATTTGCAACTGTCTCTTCAATTCTGGTATTGTGAAGACTCCGATATCTCCTTGATTTGAGAGACAAAGCATACAGTATTCCGTATAACTATCGTTTGATTTATTGACAAAGTTTGCGACACCAATACGTCGAGCGCGCGCTCCTTCATGTGCTGTTAACTTAAACTTATTGAGAGGTTTAAGGTTTGGCAGATTAAACAGTTTGAACTGTTCTTCTGATACTATTAGCACACGATGTCCTGCAGCTGATGCAGGCTTTGCTCCACCCTTTTTCACCTCAAAAGAATCCGGTAAAGGAATACCATTGCTATCAATTATCTGAATGGAAACAACAGGCGCGCGATGTTTCAGTTGGATTTCTTTCGCGAGTTGACAACTAATATCTTCAGTTCCTCTTTTGTCATCTGATGGCAATACTATTGCAAATATGAAAACAGTGCCGGCATTGGTTCCCGCCCATAGAGTTGGCGTTTGTGAAGTATCTGACAAATAAACAATAGTTTCAATTAGTGATTAATGAGATCATAATTTCAAATGTAAAGAATAACTTACTGTTGACAATAAAAGCCGGCGCGAAATACAAACAGCGAACCATTGATCCCATTGAATCTTCTGTAGAACGCGCTTCTATTTGTCTTTCAACAGGTTTGGCTTCAATCTGAACGACGCCATCATTGGATCCAGTCTCTCCTTTTGGAGATTTTCTGCCTTCATCTAAAGATTTAGTGGGAGATGAAGAGGAGGCAGGAGTTGATGTCGGAGATGATCTATCAGTACGTTTTGGGCCCCGTTGTGAACGCCCTTTACGTAAACGTCTGAAAGATTCGCGTAAACTTTTCTTAAATGATTTCCGACGAGATATGAGAGCATCTCCTCCTGAGACTGATGTCAAGTCATTTGGATTGAGTGTCGTTTTGGTTGTGACGACTTTTCGATATAAATAGTCAAAGATGCCGAACCCGTGAGCAGTTCCGGCAGCGATGAGTCCCCATTCGGAATATAATGCAATGGCAGTGACAGCTGCGGGCGGTTGAAGTTGAACAATGTTTAATGGTTGATAACCGATATCCAACTTGATATTTCCATTTTTAGGATTGAGCTGTCCGTGACCTTTCCATACAAACCCATCTTTGTCTCCAACAATATTCAATTGAACTATTGTCAGAGCTTTTTCAATGCTTTCGTTTTTGAGTTCAAATACGATAACCTGTCCGGCAGTTCCCGCAGTAATAAGAGTACCGCTGAAAATACAAAGCAATATCTTTCTAATAGCAAATCGCGGGTCATCGCTATATGGGTCGAAAGTCCCAACTTTTCTAAATGGCGGCCATTCGTCTTCAGCATTAGACGTTTCATTTAACGGATTTTCATCGCTATCAATGAGAGCGATGTCGTCGTCATTCAATAGGAAAAACTTGGATGTGGTCAATGTGTACAAGTGTTGCATTGAGACAGTGCTCGCATCCCAGAAACGGACACTTCCGTCCTCATGACCTGTAATTAACACGTCATGAGTTGTTTCGTAATTATTAGTTCCAATTTGTCCCCCATTTATAGGCCATTCTTTTTGAGTGAATTTTCCAGCATTTTGTGCTTTTCCCGCCTCAACAATTTGATTAAAGAGTTCATCAGATATACCGCCATAATGTTGACAACAGGTTATGGCAGAGGAGTGAACACTTGACAAATATGGTAACTTATATTGAAGCCATTCTGGATCAGTCAAATCAATCAATACTATCTCTTCCTCAACCAATACTATTAAAGTCGACGGATTGTCTGGTTCTAAAAAAGTATTAATAATTAACTAATAAATATATCAATCGACTTATGATTAAAATTTGTTGAATGTTTACCTTTTTCATTACTTCTCTGGGCGACTACTATGAAGTCGATTACTTTGGAAGAGAAATCAAGTACATTATGTTTTCCACTTTCAGGCGTGCCTTGAATTATAGAAACGGTATTCTTATCATTATATGACGCGCGAGGCATTCCTCCGCTGAATATTATGAAGTCGTCACTAAAATGTTTAAAATTATTCGTTATTTCGATAAACTATTTGAAGATATCTTTGAGATCATATGATTTTCAGGAAAAGTTAATGAGTTATTTTGACTTTTCAATAAAGTTTAACAATTATTACCTGTTCTGCACTGTTTTCCAAATAATTTTATTAATGGCTTTACACGGAAAGGGGCCGTAAGGGGTTTTCGGCTGTTCAGAGGGTTGCAGGTTATCTGTTGTGCGCCAAACAATATAACTGCCGTCATTGTGAGAGCTTATAAATTGTTCGCCATTAAAAAGCCAATCAACAGATTCGAGTTGCTGTGGATTATGAAAACAGTTCATTCAAATACTTATTGCATTTTATAAACAATTCAGTTTTGTTTAACACTTATTCCTAACCTGATTTGCAACATAATAATGGTCTGCAGATAAGGTTTTATTATCCCAGAGCACAAGCAGTCCTCTATTATATCCAATTAAAAATTTATTTGGATTCAACGGTTGTTCTGCAATCACTTCAACTGATCCCGGATTGAATTTATAGTCATCGGGTATGTTCTGTAAGACAACGTCTTGATAAATGATTTGATCCGTCAAATCAAAGCTCTCCAAATCGATGAGATAAGTGTTGCCGCTTTGGGTCCCGATCAGCAACAGATCATTATTTGAGTTAATAGAGAGAGTAGTGATTTGTTTAAGTGATCCTTCTTTTGAAGCTTCTTTAGAAAAATAATCGCAAGTTTTCACGCTTTCTAACACTCCAGACTTGACACTGTTTTCATTATCTTTAGTGTTTATTTCCCATAAATGCAAAGAGCTATCAGAGCAAAGACAGATGAGTTGCGCTCTATTTTGAACAAATAGTAAACGACGAATCTCGGCATCATTTTGGAGCTGAGAATGAAATTCGACACCAGGAGAGCCATAACTATAGGCATAATAAAGATATGAGTGAAATGATAATAAAGAGGATAATAGTATTAGTAGAAAAGAGTAGTAATAGAAAGGACTTACACTCTAATTAATCCATGACGAGTACCGATTGCGAGCAAACCTAATTGATCGTCATGAGCCAATGCACTCGGATGGTGAGGAAATCCGTGCGGAACAGTCTGGACGATAATTCAAATTTTTATTTTTCAACTTCATTATCAAAATAAACAACTCTTTTCAATGTTAACATTTGCCAAAACATTTTGCAATTCAATACAGATGAGTGGGCAATAATTTGACGCATTAATGATTTCGTGACTCTATTGCTTTCTAATTTTGATTCTTTTTAATACTCGTTAATTACATATAATTCTAAGATTTATTGCTTCACTGAATAGAGCAATACTTTATACATATAAATGAAAAGTTCGAAAGCGATTAAAGTTGTTGTGATTGAAGAAATAGAACAGTTTTTCATCATATCTGACATTAAGTCAATAATTGGGAAGAAAGTAAATAATGGGAAACTTTTAATCTCTGCAAATATAGTAATATAGACTCAATTCCATAAAAATAAGCGTTTCGTCAAATATAAAACTTCTATTAATATTGAATTGTTTATTTTGAATGTGAAATATCCTCATAAATGCTATCATTTTCAATATTAACTAAATAAAAGCTGATTTATGTAGAGTTCCTCTAAAGGTAATGATTCTCAGCTTATCTCAAATTCAAAGTTAGGAGACTTTGAAATCTGTTATTAACAATTCAGAGCACAAAACTATCAAACCATTAAATACTCTTCAGTTTATTTAAAAGCTTACAATGAATGTGAGCATCACATCAAAGTAGAGCCAGGATTCTGTTGTTTATGTTGAAAATTAAATAAACAGAAAGTATATTTAAACTGTTTATATAGGAAATACTTTACAGATCAAATCAATTTAGATCACAAATACTTCAAATTATTTTTTCATCAGTAGATGATTAACACAATCACTACTTAACAGTTTTCAGCAAAGAATTCGTTCAAATGAATATGAATTGTTTCTAAAAACGAACCTAACTTTCTAACAGTGTATCAAATGCTGAATACCGCTAATAATCCAGACATAAATAATTATTCCATATTTTATCTCCAAAGTAGGGGTAAAATAAAGTGAAATACAAAGCAATAGAATATACAAAACTGTCACAGAGAGTAAAGCTTAGATTTTTTGCAAAGAATATATTATCTTTATCTATAAAAAATTTATTATAAAAGGAAACGCTTTTTATTCTTCGAGAGGTTTATCAGTTTAGGATAAATAAAAGTTGTTATTGAACAGCAAATAAGATTACTTTTTGGTAATTTTATGAGTTATATATAGAGAGAATTATACACTATATCTTACTTTATTAAACGCAAAAAGTTCTTTTTGAAGTTTAACGCGTTCAGTATTGGTGTGTCCGCCCTTTCCTCGAATGAATTTAAGCATTATTTTATTTTATTACCAATCAATTATATGCCTGATTAGTATAGGATATCAATTATGATTATGTTCTGATGTCTTTCTTACTGATGATTTCAATAAAACCCTGAAATAAAGTCAGAAAAATTATTTTCAAGTCATTCCCAAAATCATTTATAAGTCAGGTTTGAATTTATTAAATAGTTGTACAAAAATCATGCTTTATATGCTTATCACTCAAAACTTTTTTAGTTAAAAGTCGTAAAACTGAATCGCATTGAAAAAAAGTTGAATTCAAAAGACAGACATTTCAATGTCAGTCGAAAAATATTGTATAATCAAAAAAACACATGCAATGAATCATTTAAAAAATCCTATTAATTATTAATCAATTAAATAGAATAATAAATAAAAATATATTAATAATCGAACTAAAATTTTTTAAAAAAATATCGAACCATAAAATGAATCGAAATCTAAATCTAAAGCAAGAAAATAATAGAAAACTTGTGAACTAATTAAAAGTGTGAATAAAAGTTAGCTTTGATTGAAATGAAAATTATTTGGGAAGTAATTACAGAAAGTTTTGTATTAAAAAAATAGCGAATTGAACAATAAAAACATTTGAATGGAATATAAGTTGTAATATAAACACCTGTCTGAAAATCGTGAAGAACAACCTGTTCTGTTATGTTCTCCTTTCTCTATAATAGGGTTGAAGTCATTTCAAATTATATGAAGAGATGGATAAACAGACACTTTTAAATATTACAAATATTGCGTTAAATAGCAATTCACTCATTCATTATTTCATAAAAAGCACGAACTCCTCGACTAATTAGTCATTAAACCATTTATAGCTATTTTAAATATTAAATCAAAAGTAAAAGTTCATCAAATCATTCAATCGGAAAATTACATAATAAGGGGTTTACTTATTATTATTCAAACATTTCTATTAATAAATCTTTCAGTTATCGAAAGATTAAGAAAGCAATGATAGCGAAGACAAATTTTACTCAATTTGTTGGACAAAAAGTTCTTAATAAATAAAACTTGACTTACTTTTAAACCAAAAGTTAATCAAATTATTTGAAAAATAAAACTCAATAATAATTATTACTGATAATAAAATAGTGGAAAAATCAAAAAATGATAGAAAGATAAGGAGTTTAATGAAGAGAAACAATGTTATGAAATATATGATTGAATAATAATAAGTTATTCAAAAGTTATATAATGGTAGTGACAAACACTATAAATACAGGTATAGTATTATTGGTAGCCGTAATGCACAACACCTATAGAATGGGCGTTCGCTTTCCCTAAGCCTATAATACAAAAATTCAAATACTTTTCAATATTTTTTAACCATCATTGCATTCATTCATTTCTAACCTATTCTCAAATTAATCAACTTTTAACACAATTCAAATTATTGTGCAATCATTTAAATAATAATAAATTGTTGTCATTTCAAAACAGACTTACCGTTCAATTATTTAAAAGCCCAGAATTTAAATGCCGGTTATGTGTTGTGTATATGAATTGATGTTTTGTGTTGTTTTGTCAGATGAATGAATCATTCAGTCATTCCCTTCACAAAGAAACCTATGAAAGCGATTCGTTAAGAGAGCGCCTCATCTCTACCCAACTCGAAAACAACTTGTTTTGCTCTCTCTTTTCATTGAATTCATTGCGGGTGTGACTCATCTATACATTAATTACGTCTTATTTTACTTTAAAAATTATGACTCGTCTTATATTTATGTCTAGTTTGAAATAGTGATGTCAATAAGCTAGCTTGCGGTCAATTTTTAGATTGAATGAGCTTGTGGCTTGAGCTTGAGCTTGAGCTTGAGCTTGTGACTTGAGCTTCAAGCTTAGCAAGTATTTCCAATTAAAGATAAAATTCCAATAATATTTAGAAAATTTGCTTAATATATGAATTATTTTCAATAGTTTATATTTAGTTAAACTGTTCACCTGGTTTAGAAATGTTTTTTAAAAGCTATTTATATTGAAATTTTGATGAAATTAAGTATGTCTTCAAAAAGTAATATATAATTTTTAGATCATAAGCACAGCTCAAGTTTTAGCTTTGAGCTTATGGTATAATCGCAGCTCAAGAGTGTCCACAGACAAGCTCAGCTCAGCTCAAATTTTTTAGACCATTGACATCACTAGTTTGAAAACTTTATAAACTTTAAACTTAAGAATCTCAAGCATTCAATAATTATTATTATAATTAATAATTATTTATTTATTCAATTGTTTTATAGGTTTGGCATCATTTAGATTCCAATCATTCATTAGAACCAAAGCTATTCAGTTAGAAAAATAAACTAAAAATAATATTTTTGATAACTTTAGGCAAACTTTCTTGCAATCAATTCTATAATTATTCTATGATTCAAAAAATCTATTTTAGATTTGAAAACAATTTATAACATTAATAATAGTTTTATATTTAATTATATTCTCTGTTATTTATAACTTATAGATTACTTTTACAAAGAAGTGTTCAATAATTGAAACTAATTTATAAAACTTGGCTTCAAATAAGTTGTATAACAATCAAATTCAATCATTTGATTGATGAAAAAACTTGATTTTTTAAATCAGTCAAAACTTGAGTTATTTATGAGGTTTTTTCATCAATTTTTTTCATTAATTTAACAATATCTAAAGATTCTCCAAAAGGAATTCCATATCCTTTATGTAATCCCAACGGATTTGAAGGCGTTCTACAGTCGAGATTGACTTCTTTTCTCAAACACTTATCGATATCAACAGAACTAAAGAATGCGACAGAAAGTGGCAAATCTTTTAGACCTAATTTATAAGCAAAGTATGAACGCGTCAATAGGTTCGAGAGCTGTAACGCTAAGGCAGCAGAATATTTATGTTCACTTTTAATAAGATATCTGAGTTCGTCATGAATGCTGATTGAAAATCTTCCCTCAATTTGCTTTTCATCCATAAGCCATTTCATTGAAATAAGCATTAAATGTAAGAAATCGACAGCAGAGCTCTGCACCACCCAATTGATACGGCTTGTTATGTAATTCTCTTTAACAATACAGGGCTCTAATGCTCTACTTATTCTACAATCAAGAACTGGTGTTCGCGGTTCTGATGAGACCGCTATCTCTTCCAATTTATTAAACATTTGTGACTCAGTGCCACCAAACCATTGTCTCTTATTTTTAACCACTGTTTCATCACTTTTTAATCCATTTTCAATCGAATCATTTTCAACCAATTTATCATTTTTCTGAATGACTAACTTTTTTCGATTTCCTTTCGTTTCAGTGAATATTTTTTTAGCTTTTTCTTTGGCGTCTTTTGCACTCAACTCAGGTTTAGATTGCATTAAAAATCTTGATGCAAATGTTTGTCCAGAACCATAAATTCTTGCATAATTGAGAACCTTTGCCTCATCTCTTGTAATATCAATAGAAGTGGCAGTTTTGCTGTGCATATCAGTGCCATTGGCTTTATTGCCCTGTAATGTCATCCAACCTATACCTGTAGATCCGTGAATACCAGTGTGTGAATCACCGATTAGTGATGCGATCCATAGCTCTTGTGAATCAACGTCTGCGCCCACATAATTGTAATCATGCGGACACTGAATCATTGCCTTTAATTCACTTCCAAGTCTATCGCTAACAGCATTGCTAGCCGTCAGCCACGTTGGCTCCACTGCACGTCTGGTTACAGTTCCGGCAACAATAACTCGGGGCAAAATAGCACCAGTTATGCCATCGTTCGAACCTATTATTATTTGCGATTGTATTCGTTTGCAGGCATTCTTCCAATAGGAAAGCTTTTTGCTTTGTTGTAGCACTAAATTAGTTATTTGGCTGTCATATGATGTAAGAGTTCCGTCTTCTACTTTCTTTAGAAAGTCCTGTTTTATGCAAAAAATTTAAATTTAGTTTCTCTTATTATTGGTGACCTATAAAAATGGTATACGTTTCAGAGTCAAGTGCACTCTAAATGCAATATTTTCACTATTAAATGTTAGGTTGAGATGAATGCAGCACAAAGTGTGTTAGGCTAAAGCTCAAACACTATTGTTGTATTGAGAAATTTATTAAATCAAAGTTATAATACCTTTGAGAGTGGATTTCCAACTCTTTTATCTGGTCCTCCCTTATGAGGCAATTTGCAGAAAAGGCACCCATAAATCACATCTTTTAAGGCTAACGGGTTTTGAGCTTCAAACTCAAGTTCTGGTTCTGTGAATCCATTGAAATACGAATCAATTTCTGTCGAATCGATAATCTTCTTATAATTCTTGCGATTTTCTATAATTTTCTTAAATTCATTCATTGGGAAATAAATAGTGTTTTTATGATCGTCAACACCTCCGGGGACTCTTTCAGCGCAAACATTTATAGTAAAATCAGGCATAAGATAACCCCATCCATGTTTATCATCGTAATGGAGAGGATATCCGTTCCACATGAGTCTCATTAGTTTAGGGACTGAACGCATTTGAGTACTTATACGATAGGGTCCGGCTTCCCATTCAATGTCGTCCTGACTTATTGTCGAATCATTTGAATCGAAGTTAAGTTTACCGCAAAACTCTGCGAACCAACGCGGATAACCCGGCATTAATGGCTGTACTTTTCTAAGAAGTGAAGAAGTGGCCAAAGCCTTAGAAACGCTTTCTGTTATCATTGGGTTCTCAACTTTATCAGTGTCTGAAACTTCTTCTTCAATAGTTTTATTGTTTTTCTTTTTCTTAGGATTTTCGGTTTTGCTCTTTTTGAATCTGATGTCATGTGTTGTCCAGTCTAAGTCCCAAAGCCAGACATCATCGCGATATTTATTGTTCTTCGCCAGAGAACAGGCATCGTTTGCGATCTCACGCAATGAAAGATTTAGTTCTCTTTCCTGATCATTATATATTGATTGCGATTCAGATATATATCGTTCCCAATTCTTAAGAATTATCGGCAAATACATGACAGACATTTCTAGCATTCCGGCAAATGTTATCGGATGTGGAAATCTATCCAAATATAATGGAAATATAGTTTTGAAAACTTGATGAGTAATTTTGACATCAGTTGCACAATAAGTCATTAAGTCTTGAAAGTTGTCGAAAACATCATTTATCGATCCCTTAATAAAAATATTTCGCGGATCTTTAGAAATGGTTTGTTTATCATCACAATAAAGGCCATAAACATCAACTAAATTATTGAGAGACCCGACGCCGGTCCACATCTCAGGATCAATGACTCCAAATGAATATCTTTGATGAGCAATATTTGGTTCATCTGTTAATTCATTGACATCTTTAGACTTTTTTGAATAAGAAAGTAATCTTTGATGTTGTGTTAGTCCTGATATACACATATGGAGACTCATTGTGTCCATAAATCTAGTTTTATCTGCAATAATATTGTACTGCTCTTTAATATACGAACGATCGAAACTCACATTGTGTCCAATTATTAACTTTTCTCTATTCACAGCTAATCCCATAGGAATCAGATCATCGAGTGTTGGCTTAGTATTGAATCTGAATTGAGAGAAGCTTTGAGAACAACAATTGATTAATCGTTTGCTACACCAGGAATACCATGCCTTCGAAGAGACCGCTGTCGCTAATGTAGGCTTTTGTCCGTCGCTATCATTCATACAAACTTCGACATCAAATACAATATCATTTTCTAACGGATGTTCAACTTTTTCTGTAACGAAAACACCATTTGAATCGATGGTATATCGAGTCCAGCCTTCGCTAAAAACCCATTCTTTCGGCGATTCAATTAATTTAGTATTTATTAAATCAAATGAAAGCTCTTTATATTTATTCGAATACTTTTCGCCTATTATATGAAAATGTTGTGACAAATCGTTTCCAAACAATTTTGGTAAATGTTTCTCAATATTTATGTCATTTAATTCATTGTATTTTCGTTTTCTAAATTTTTTTTTCAATCCGTGAGCTCTCAAATGTTTATTTATTTCTTCAATTTTCAGTTCACTCTCAATATTATTATTATTATCATTGGTTTCGCCGAAAATTCTTTTATGTAAAGCCGAAGATATCATTTCAATGCCTATAGAGTTATGTCTCAATACATTTCCAACTTTTTCATCTACTTTTTTATCAATTATAATCTTTTCTTCTTTGATTGAATTGATTTCAATATGTTTTGTTTGACTTTTATTTTTATCAATTGATAGATTGTTATCATTTTTGTCACTTATTATGTTTGAAACAATTGTATGCTTTGATTTGTCATCAATTTTATCATTAACTGTAACTGAAGAATGTTTTCTCAATATTATTAAATGATTATTGGAATCAATTAAACCATTTCTTATTGAAATCATTCGACAAAAACTCATTGTTTGTCTCAATGTTTTGTTTGGTCTCATTCTTAAAGTTGTGGACATTTTTAATACTAAACAGTTTTCGACTCAAATCAAAAATTAAACAAAAATGTTCAAAAATTTCTATCGATATCTTTAGGAACTATTTTCATGATTAGAGCTTAACTTTATTCACAAACTTTATTTAAACAAATATTTGATAATCAAATCATGATTTACTTTATTTACAATAAAAATTGATAGCGAAATAAACATTATGTAATGTTGTGTTTGTCTCAAATTGAATGTAAAGTCAATCATATGATAGTCATGTGTTATGTTAAACAATGAGTTAATGACTGCTCACAAGTCAATAGTCAAACCTATAGATAATAAAAACGCCTCTAAAGTATAGAATTGTGTGAATTAATGAATACAACTATTGAATGTGTGTCACCTTTAACTCAATGGTAAGAAAACTTATTGTTTCATAATATTAGACTTAAAAGGCATTGATAAAAGGTTAACATGAATGTGATGTTATAATTATTGTGTGAATTATTTCATATTAGCCGTAATTTGTATAATAAAAAGTCAAATAAATAAACAAATGTGACTCACAATAAGCTTTAATAATATTTCACATTAAATAACTTTTAATAAAACTTAATCTTTACTAAAGTTAATGTGAAAATTATTATAAACTAATTAAAGTTTTAAATAAACATTTTTATCACTAAAAGGTTAAGAAATATTAATAAAAAGTTTAGCCTTAAGTATGAGTTCAATAAATCTTATAAATGTTTCTTATTTGAAAGGATGAGAAAAAGGTCTTTAAAGTCAACGAATTTCGATTTGAATGTTTCAAACGTTACCTCTATTTTGAATAATTGAAGGTTACGTTTGAGACATATTTAAAGCTAAAATATCTAACATTCCTAAGACTGACAGAAATGACGCTCAAAGTGTTTGAAACTAAACAATAGTTACCTAATGTTTAATAATAGAAAGACAGCCAAAAGGGGTGTTTGTTATCATTGAATCATTTCTGACATAAAAAAGACTTGTTTTTTATTTTAATCTGTATTTTGTATAATAAGTAATATTTGGTTTATTTTATGAGAATTTTGAGAATAATAATTAGAGCACATATTGAATAATATATTTTAGATATTTATAACTCATTTCACTCATTAATTATTCATTTACTTCATTCAATACATTGACTCTAATTATAATGATTTGATTATTAAAATTAAACGCTATTACAAGTCATTAATTCTTAATTTTGATCGAAATTATTGATAAATAGTGACCAAAATGGCGAACAATTGCGATACGGATTCAAACGATTGTTTTCTGTCATCAGAAGATGAGATTCTCTTCTTAAGAAAAAGGTATTATCATTATTATTACCATTTATTTCATTATTATTATTATCAATAATTTATGGTTTGTTTCAATGACTTATTGATGAATAGACTCGAAGAATATCAGTTAGAATTAGAAGAATTCCAAGAAAGTAGTCGTGAATTAGAAGCAGAACTTGAGGCACAACTCTCTCAAACAGATCAAAGAAATAAAGAGTTAATGTCACAGAATATGCGTCTTCAACAGGAAAACGATTCGATTAAAGCTAAGTTTTCAAAGCTTTCGATTGAAAGTCAGAATCAGATTCTGGAACTACAGAAAGAATTGGGAGAAATCAGTTCTATTAATGAGAGACTGAGTGGTTATATTCGAGAATTAGAACAATCTAATGATGATTTAGAAAGAGCTAAACGAGCATTGGATGCATCTCTGGGTGATTTCGAAATTAGACTTAATCTACAAATTGAGAGAAATGTTCTCTTAGAGAATGAAATCGGAGAGAAAGAGGAATTACAAGTTGTTATTCAAAGACTTAAAGACGAAGCAAGAGATCTAAGACAAGAACTTATGATTCAACAGAATTGTGACAAAACTATTGACGGAAGTAAAAGATCATCACTTATTCCACATAAATTACCCTTAGATTTAAATAACTGTTTAAATAATACAATTAATAATAATAACAATAATACTAATAATAATAATAATAGTAATAGTAATTCAAATAATAATAATATTAATAAAGTTCGCAGTAATAGTGTTACTGTCGCTAATTCTGAAACTCAAACAAATGGGACTCCAATTAAACAAACGAGACTTCATTTGTCAACAAGAAGTTCATCGAATCCTTGCTCACCATCAATGGTTCAACAGTCACAACAACCACCCCTACCATTACTCTCTCCATCGACTCGTATCTCAGCTCTTAATATTGTAAGTGATTTACTTCGAAAAGTGGGAGCTTTAGAGTCGAAGCTCGCGTCGTGTCGTAATATTGTTCCGCAAAACAGTTCAATCACTAGAAACGGAAGCATTAATAATAACAGATCATCGAATTCAACGCCTATTAATTCTCCGCTAAAAGATTTGAGAGATATTAACGCTAATTCTTGAATAATAAACGGTATATTCAATTAATTTTATGGTTAACTTAATTATTTGCTTTCAAAGCATTGTTTTACAACTCATTTCTAGATCTTTAACTCAATAATAATTATTATTTTAATGATAAAACTTTAAAAACATTTCTTTCGATGATCAATGAATTTCATCCATAACTATAAGTTTTATTTATGTTTTCATCAAAAATTATAATCTGTTTTTTAAGTTAAAATTCATAAATTAATGTAACATTAATTAAATTATATGATAAATAGATATTATATTTGGCACTGAATTAACTATAAGTGAGTTAAGCCAATAATAGTGTGACTTAGAGAAGAAAATCATGACAATTAAAATATAATATTCTATTGACATAAACATCAATTTGTAGACCAATTATTTGATAACAATTAGATTGAATAAGTATTGAATTTAAGTTTCAACTGATGAATAGGTTCCGTGCGGTGCTCTATAAAGCTTAGGAAATGTTAATAATTGGAGTGAATTAAAAGCGTATTTTGCAATTCCAACGTTTTTTCTTGTATTTTCTCTTCTCGTCCCCTCACTATTCATAATAAATTTTAATTCAAATGATGACTCATTATTTACAATCAATGCATACCTTCTAAGAGTGTCGATAACCTTTTGAAACCATTGCATATCATTAAGTTCTGATATATTAAATAATTTAGAACAAAGACGCGCTTCTTCTAAAGTGACAGCCATTGCAGTCCTGTCTTTAGCACTTTTACAACTTGTGAAACGTAATCCTTCAACCCTTTGAACTATTTCTTCAGCTAAACTCAAAATTCGAACATTCTTTGCTCTTTTAGACCCGATTTCAGCTTTCAGTACATTCATGTTCGTCAACACTATAACGTCGTCCACAAAAATTCGGTTAATATAAGCTTCAAGTTTTGAATAACTGTCTCTATTTATCGATTCTTGAAGTTTAACGAATCCAAACCTATTTTAATTAATTTTAAGATTTTTAATTCAAAAATGATAACTATTATAAATAAAATAATTAATTGAAAGAGCATTACGTTTCTGCGAGAGTCGCGTTTTCATTGATTCCAACGTTGAACAGAACTGCTGTGACTTTGCATTCAATGCTCTTTAGAGATGAGGGAAAGTTTGGCACTGAAAATATGACTCTCAAATTGAAGCTGAAATTAAATTAAAATGAAATTTAGTGAGTATTAGAGTGAATAGAGTTAAAATTAAAAACCTGTTGCCTTCAATCCTTGGCTGAAAGTTAGAATCATTGGATGCCTCAAAGATAAAGTGAACACAATTATTAATTTCATTAATACAAAAGGCCATATCCTCTAACATTCCTATTTCTTCTGCATAACAACTTAAGAGAACTTCGTGTTGAGATAATATAATTCTTGTTTCAATAGCTCTTTGAAGAAATGAAACGGAATTAAGTTTAGCAATAGTGGCGATAATAAGTGAAGTCAACGCCTGAGTAAATATCATATCACGTCTAAGACGTAATGTGTAATATAATTCGATTTGTTCGCGATCTAACTTAATGGCTGCGCTCGCGTAACAAATGCTTGCCGTTCGACAGAGAGAGTCGATCGCATTCTTCAATTTTCGTCGACTCGGATCCAAATCATTGCGTGAAAGAGTATTATTCTTATTGTTAAGTTTGCTGTTTATACTTATAAGACTTGCTTTTATATTAAGATGAGTCAAATCGATTGGTTCGAACTCTTGTTGTTCTTCATTTGGTAGAGATTTATGTCTTTTAAGTTCTTGATCGAAAAGATTAGTTTTTCGCGTCTCTTCTAATGATAGCGTTCTCTCAAATGAAACGCCAATATTTCCATAATTAATAGAGGAATTGTTCGATTCATTTCCGCGAACGGACTCACAAAATGCAAGCGATTCGTCGACTTGTTTTGATGAAAGTATAGCTATTATTTCTTTGCAAAGATCATCGACTTTATTAAAGTACTCAAAAACTAAATGAATATCAATTGTTTCGCTTTCGACGGAATCGATTAATGCTTTCAAAAAATAGTCAATTCTATCCCTGAGTGAAGTAATTCTGAAAAAGTTTTTCATTGCATTCCAAGTTTTATTTATATTAATTTGTTTATTATTATTGTTATTATTAATAGTATTGTTTTTTGAGTCGAATAATTCGTGTTTCATTCCTCCGAATTCGAAACCCAAGTAATGACAACAATAGGCCCCGACTGTGAATATATCGTGAGATACTTTGCGATTAAACTCTGCGTCACTGACTAGACATCGTTGCAAATGAAAGTTTAAAGGAATAAATTGAAGGAAGGCTTCATTTTTTGCTGTTGAGGGTCGAAAATCATGTTGTGTTTGATAATGACTTATTTCATTGAGTGATTCCGTCAATACATTAACTAATCTGAGATGTGATTCAAGTGCTCTCATTTGTGATCTTTGCCATTGAGTCTGCACTTCACCGATTGAATATGTTATACAATTCATTAACTTCTTCTCGTCATTCATTGATATATTCCTAAGAATTGAATTTTTAAATCATTATTTTAAATAAATAACTCATTTCTGTAATTAATTAATCGAGACTTACATAAAAATTTGAGGAAAAATGAATATAAGCCCGGATTCAGACATGAATTCATCTATAAAAGTGATCGTATTTTGTTTCGGAATTGAAAATTGAAATGATTTCTGAAAAGTGTTGGTAAATATTTTCGAATCGAAATCATTTTCAAAGTTTGACATTTTATTAAATGAGTCAAAATTGAGATTATTTGGCATCGAATGACTGCGAATTAATGACTTTTCTATTGCTATTGAATTATATTTATCGTAACCTTTATTAATATAATCGATAAAAGAATGTAAAGACGAAGCTTTTCTCAAACTATATTCACTATTAGGTAAAGAATGACTTAGTTTTATGGCTAAAACACCGATCACTTGATTATTCACTAATGATCTCAACTGTATTCTATGAAATGATTCAGTTTTACAATCGTATAGTCTTTTAAGTTTCAAATAAGAGTCCGCTAATAAATATTTAGTAGAAGTTAAGCTTTCGATTACATTAAAAATATTGAATTTCAATTCAATTGAAGCCAAAATATGTATTGTTTTCGGAAATATTAAACATTTAATAAAGTGAGGAATTCGTGAATTTGAGACTTCAGTTTTGCCCAAATATTGCCAAAACTTTGTTAATGTTCTGTAATAAACAAATACAACTAATTTCGGTTCTAAATCATTGATGAAAAGGTTATCACAAGAAATAGAGAGTAATATTGAAGAGTTATTTCGTATAGAATTAAATGAATCGCTGTTGAAATCGTAATTCGAGTCAACTATTTCTTCAAATAGTGAACAATTGAAATGATTGGATTGTTTTAATTGATTAATTAATGTTTGATAAAGTGATCGCAAATAAGCAAAACTTGACAAATGAATCGATTGTATCCATTGATCTCTTTCAGTGTGAGAAACAGTCGCGAAATGAAAACTACGAATCGATTCATTTCTATTCAACTCAATTATAAACTCAAAATGTTTATCCGTTTCATCAATCAATTTAATGGCAAATTCTTCTAAAACCAAAAGATGAACACATCTATCATCAGAATTCGAAACACAATTTGAGTCAATTATATCATTAATAGTTTTTGTGGCGATTATTAGCAATAGATTTCCTTTTAAACGACAGAACCTTTCGATAAATGATTCACTTTTCCATTGATTAAACAGACGATCAGTTCTTTCTTTGACAAAAAGATATCCCTCTCTATCAAAAGATCGTGAATCATATGATGACAATCGTCTCAATTCAATCAGATTTATAAACATCTGAACTTTTATTATAACACTCGTAAAAGTGATTATTAATCACAACCTTCTTATAAATTAATTTCATTTATATATTATTTACTATTCATTCAATTCAATCAATTGTTTACATTTGAGTTAATCTTTCTGTAGATAAATATTTATCCGTTTTTTGGTTTAATATTAATAAAAAAAATTGAACACTTTTTACTTAAATTACTTTTAATGAAATACTTATTCATTTGAAATGAAACTAATTCTTTAAACTCATTAAATGTTTTCTCACTTTTATGACATTATCATATCATAGAAATCAACGACTTTTTATGGCTCAATATTATTATCTTATCATAAGATATACTGGTATTTGACATACAGTATAGCATAATGTTCAATAACATTGTTTATAAAGTGATTATATTTACGGATTATGAGATTATCCAACACTTATTGAATATTTTGAATTTTCAAATTATTATTGATAATAATTTTTGTTTATAATTAGTTTAATTGATGCAAAACACCCACTAATTGAATGGTAACTTATTTGGAACTGTTTTCTAAAAATAGAAAGTATGTCTTTTGACGATAACCCTTATATGTGTTCAACACTTAATCAAATGCATACATTTTCAGTTTAATAGAAGGGTAGTATTGGGTCACTAATAGTATAGCTATGGTTTAGTTTTATCACAGAATTTAAGCGAACTATTTATTAAGACAGTTATTAAGACCCACTTCAAGCCTCTGGAAAAGGATATTGAGTTGAACTCATATTATGGGTTAATTTATTGAACTCTCAAATAAGGCTTTGAGCATAAAAAAGTTTATTAAAAACTGTTGAGTTTATAATAGAACGCAATATTTCTTAATTTTGTCATAGATTTAGATACTCGAGAATACCATTAACTGTATATCCTTTGAGCGAAAACACTATTTCTTTGAGCTATAGTGACCGGTATTATTGATTTAATCTATACAATCATT
>JAQFXV010000648.1:0-19575 GCA_034694065.1 Camisia spinifer
AAATTCTAAAAAATAATTAGGTGATCAATTGCAAAACAAGTAAAGTTTTCAGATGGATCCTCAGTTTTTCTAATTAAATAGTAGAAAATCAATGCAATAAAGTAGAAAAAATATTTAAATTTTCTGTTGCTATTGGTCTCCATTGATGAAACACCTTAAATTGCTCCTTTTGTAATTGATCGCTAAAATGATTGATTCTAAATGTTTATGATTAGATTCCAAGTCTAAACTTTGAGGAGCATTAATTACTAACGTATTGTTTAAGATCAAGTCCACATTTAAAGTGGATTTCGTTTATTTTAAGCAAATAAGAGACATATGGTGTTAATTAAACTTCTCCTACAATCTTATTTTGGTTATCTTAGTGTTTACTCAGCTTCTAGTTTTTTCAATAGTATATATATTTTCTATACAATAAGATTACAAGTATTTCAAAATTTTCAAAATATATTAATGATTCCGTTATTCTAAATATCTATAATACTATATAAACTTTTTTCATTAGGAAAAATTTTATTCGAAACTATTGCTTAATGTAAAAATAAATTACATCACTTTAAAAATTTTGAAGAGTTGAATAAACTTCAGAGACTTGATTGAGTTAAACTTATTATCTCAAGAATGCTCAACTAGTTTTGAATTCATGCAAACTTAATCTCTTTGAAATAACACATCAAAATTTTCAATAAATATTATTTTATAACTATTAAAATTAATCAAAAATAGCTAAAATACAAAGCTTGATAAATATTTATATATAAAAATGTAAAACAAAAATATATAATAAATATATAAAATTACTTTCATAAATAAGAAACATATAATTAACCCAAACTTATTATGAGTGGATATCCTGTATCCTTATAAATGATTTACTAAAATAATTTATGCTTCAAATGTTTTCGACTCAGACTCAGTTTCGAAGGTTATAATGAATTTTGTGGTCACACAAACCTGTTTAATATTGATAATTATTATGTCTATTATTGGTATATCTGTCATACTATTGATTATATTTTGTTGTTGTTCTTGTGGTAAAGAATCTGATGAAAATAAATCACTTTTATCAAGAAATCAACGAAAGAGATTTAGTTTAATTCATATGGATATGAGTCCTAACAATAGTACACGAAAAACACAATATCTTAATCAAGATTGAAGTCAAAAAGTCTTAATAAATAGTTCGTTCGTTTTGTAGAAAATTTATTTAAATATAATAATTATTTTACTGTTAAATAAACATAAATATTATAGAAATTAAAAAACTTGTGAAGTTACAAAAATAAATTTTTATATTAGCCTTACTTTAATATGAGATTTATTGCACTTTTTAAATTAAGTGAAAAGAGAAGTTTGAATTTTGTTTAGAAAAATGTTTATATTTTTATCCAACAGAAACTCTAACATCAGTTGATCCGCGTCTGTAAGCATTTTTGATTCTGTCCCGTTTTTTAATCTGTGGTTTATCATAATCATCATCATCGAAGTGTGTGGGTCTATATCTATCTCTATCGACACCAACCCTAACAAAGCCGTCGAGAACGTCAATTCCCAAACCGGTGCCTCTTTTGTTGTTTATTAAACCCATTTGAAAAATTTTACTGATCGCAAAAATTAAACATCAAGTATTTTTCCAAAAATAATAGCTTCTTATGTGTAAAATTATGAAATTCTCACCCGATATCTATACCAACATTAGTCTCTCCTCTTCTCGGCGCTGATTCTGTTAATGATATAGTTATTAATAACAGCAAAATAACTGTTATATTAATTGTTTTCATTTTGAATGCGGAACAAAATATTTATTTAATTTATAACAGTTTTCAATAATTTGTTTGACGAGTTTGTGTGAAACCAAAAATATTTGAATTATTTGAATCTTTTCTCAACTCTCAAGTTTTACTTCTTTTAACTCTAGACTTATAGAAGGACAGCTCTGTTATGATTGAGTTAACTTGAATTTAAGTTCAAAATTAAAACAAGTATTTCAAGTTTGATTAATTCATAACTTATCAATTTTAGTTTTTTCATAAGGCTTAGAAAATTCATGAAAATGATAAACAGATATCAAGGCTTAAAAATACGTAATGCTTGACATGTATTAAACTTCAATTAAACTTCTAGTTTTATTTATCATGTAATTATTTATTCAGCTTCTTGTAATAGTTAGACATTATTCAGTAATATATAATTTTATATCGATGACGCCTTGTCTTTAGGTTTTTTTTAATTTTCAATTTAGAAAAAATACTACTCAATTATGAGGAAATACTTAGGAATAAATAACTCACATATCATTTTATGCCAGTTTTCAAGTTATCAAACTTTCGTGAATTGAATTTTCAAAAATAATTATTTATCTTAAATGGAAACACGATCAGTGATTCAGAATTATTTTGATTTATTTTTGAACAGTTGAAGAAAACTTTGCAAAATCTTTCATTGAGTTTCTTATGTAAGTCTTTTATCCGCTCTTTTATAAGGAAAAGTCAGCGAAAAATATTGCTTTTGGGAATTTTTCTAGTGTTTGAACACAATGAGAAACTGTCGATCATATTTGGTTTGTTAGTCGACAAACTTTAAAAAAAACTTATTCAGAGATATCACTTATAATTCATTTTATTATTCAATAACTTTCACATTAAATTACATATAATTTATTTACAGAAATAAACATTTTATATAATAATGAGTAAAATTGAAATCTCTTTTATACAACTTTATAATAATAGTATTAAATTAATAGATTATTAAATAAATATTTTAATATATTTCAAGTTTTTAGCACAATACGTAATAACTGAAACATTTTTCACAACTTTTTCAGCTCAAAATCAATTCATCAACTTTTTTAAATAACAAAAAACAATCATATCATTCATTTATTCCCAAACTTAATAAAGAAAATATTTTTATCTATTTATATAAACTCATAACTGATAGGTATAATTGTGGAAAACGATTTTGGGTATATTTATGAACGAGAACTAAAAGAATAATTTTGAAATTGATATTTTATTAGAGTTTGGGATTATATTCTTCTCTCTTAATTAAATTTCAAATCGAATAAGATATATACTAATAGACTACCGAAGTTAGAAATAGAGACTATTCTATTCTCTTTATCCAACTTTTCAATTTATATTTTTGTTCAACGACAATATTGAACACTATTTGATGAATAGCTCAGAACGAGAGCTAATTCATAAATTTTTATTGATTATAAAATAAAAATATTAATATCATTTTCATTGAAATCAATTGCTCAAGAAATCTAATGACGAAAATTTTGAATAAATTAATTTCTCGCAAACATTTGTGAACATCGATTAACAGTTATTGATCTGAAGGCACTATATTTTACAATCAACTGTACATTCAAATTAAGCAAACATTTAAAGAGATTCTTCAATTAAAAAGAAAAAAAATCTATTTTTACACATTTAATACTATTTTTACAGAAAGAAAAACTAATACTTATATCGTATGAAATTTAAAGATAAATTAATTATAAATAATAAGTGAATACTTAAGTTTAGGCACGATTTTCAGTGTCATCAATCACTACATCATAAATACTCTGTTAAGGAATTATAGGATTCGTTGAATGAAAACAAAAAAATTTCACCCATTAATAAATTAATAGTTATGCAAAATCATAACTTGAAGTTAAATATAAAAATGGATTGTTTTTAAACTCAATACTCATTTTTCAGATAAATTTCTATCTATTTAAATACTCAAATTGCTGGCATCGCTTTGAGTTCGATTATAATCTTTCTCATCCTTTGACATTTCTTCTTCATCCTCATCATTAATGTCAATATCGTCTTCATCAACATCTTCGTCATCGACCTCTTCCTCATTCTCTTGTTCGTCATCTTTTTTCTCCTGATCATTATCTTTGGCACAACTGATGCTAAAGACAGGTGAAGACAAACTGTGGCGTTCTATTCAAATATTTAAAGTTAAAATCAATTAAAAATATTAATAAAAATCACAGGAGGAGTAAGCGGTTCTGAATCCGAAATCAGTCTTAAAAACTGAATGATTAGTTATTTATTATCTAACAAATCAAATTTCAATTTGAGATGAGAGCAAAAGAATATTTTTGAACAAAGTTTTTAATTTTGTTCTTCGAGAAAAAAATCATGAGAAAAGTTAGTTTTTTTGTAGAAAAATTATAACCAATATCTAAATTGGAATATTTAAAGCACTTGAAATCCTCAACTTTAATCAAATCTCAAGCCAGTAATTTTAAATGATCTTTTTCAAAAAGAGCAGTTTTGAGATCTTTATTGAATTTTATTTTAAAATGTTTTAACCAAAAAGTCTTATTTCTCTGAATCAAAGTTAGATTTTTAAGGTTTTCCAAATATTTTATAAGAATACTGTGTTATCAATAATTCATTTTTTAATCGTTACTTTATTTCATTGTGTTTTCATTTTTCATAATTTTTATTATTAAGAGTTATTCGAAAAATAATTGAATGATCAAAAAGCTTTTTTCCTAGAAAAAGATGAGTTTTGAGTTCAATGATTTAGAGACAAAATTTCGAGATATCTCTATTTGTAGTTTAAAACCAGTTTGAAATAAAATTTAATAAAGATCTCCTCTTGAAAAACACTATTAATTTATTAAATATAATAAAATTGAAAGAACTCTTACCGGAACCAGTTTTGGCATATCCTTCACCATTATTAATATTTTGATCAGCATTGGCCGCAGCCTCTAATCTATCGTTACGTCTCTTCAAAGCGTTAACGCTATGCCTGAGAGCATCTCTTTCATCCTCACACGCTCTGACTCTCAACTCTAACCTCTTAATTGTACTCAAATAGTTATCACATAAAGACTGTAATTGATTGAATTTAGAATGATGAACATGTATTTGTGAAGTTAATTCCATCACTTCATGTTTCAACTCTTTATTTTCATTCATAAGATGTTTTTCATTTTTATCCGTAAGTTTTGAATTAAGGCTCGAATTACTATTATTATTAACTTTAGAGACCGCGTGCATCAGTTCTTCCTGAAGTACTCTATATTCCACTTCATAGGCGTCTAATTGTTGCTTAATATCCATTGTGAATACTTTTTCGAATACTTTTTCCATGTCTGATATGTCCATAGCTGGCAAGTCTTCCTTCAGAAATTCCATTATAGACTCAAAACTATCGCATTGAAGTATTCGTTCTGAGTTCATGTCCAATAGAATGATCGAAACTCTGAATAGAGCCTCAATTCCCATAAGAAATAGAATATCTATTCAATTGAAAGAAAATAATTGATTTTAGTTTGAATTTTGTTCAAGTTTTTTTAGACTTCTTGAATTACCGAATAGTCGAGCGACAAATGAAAGTGGAAATTGTGATGCGAATAGTGTTAGAAACCACGGCGCAGAGTATAGTGTGGGTGATATATCGTGATATTCAAAATGTTGATAAATACGATTGTTGTGATCATATAATAGTCGAGTCAATTGATATAATTGCATCTGTAATTAATTATCAATTTCTTTAGATAAGTTTTTTTAACATTTCAAATAATTTTTAAATTTCAAGTATTCAATCAATTTTTAAAACAAATGAAAAATCCTTGTATGAAAGCTATCCAAATACCCTAATATTTAATCTCTAATATTCTGTATATTCAGGAAATAAAGTCCGATTCTGAACCTATTAAGTAAGTATTGATAAGAGTTATTATCATTTTTGATGTCTTTATTTAAATTTCAATCTAATAAATATTATTACTAAGAAATATTTATTGGTTTCAAATTTTGGTAAAGACTTATCTTAAAATGAAATTAATATATTTTAATAATTACTAAATAGGTTCAGAATCGGATTTTTTGTCCCGACTGTACATTAACAGTGAGTTTGGCGTTCTTTAAGCTAAAATGTTTCATAATGTTAATAATTATACCTGAAGTGCATCCATATCTGGTTTGTACTGCTTTCTGAGTCCTCTATGAAATAGTAAATACTTCATCATTTCAAAAGAGTCGTCTTCACTCATCTAATGAGAAAATGATTTCATAGTTAGCATAAAAGTTAAAAATAAATTTATATTTAATAAATATTAAAATCTATATAAAGTAATGATAAGTAGCCTTACATGAAGAAGTAGTATTCCTGCCACGAAACTCAATCCCTGACAATATTCTACTTCCTGTATTAATTTCAAGATTTAATTAAATTTTTGGAAAATTTCAATCATTCTAATAATTAATTACCTTATCATATAATGAATATGCTTTAAGTAAGTTAAACAATGAAAGCTGGCCCGAACCCAATGCTTGTGCATAATAAGCCACTTTTGGAAAAGTTCGACCTAAAAAAACATGAGCAACAAAACGATGAGATGGTATTTGAATGGTATTCAGTTCACTAACTGTCAAAATTCTTTGCAATTAAAAGACAAAAAATATTATTGTTCGAATTTTTTGCTCAAGTTATTCATAGACTAACAATTGAACAGAAATAACTACAAATAGTTTTCTAATTGAATTATGTTTTTAATAGATTTTGAACAAAATAATTCGAATTTTTGATAAAATGATAAGTTATTATATAGGTATTTAATTGAGAAGTTGATACACTGGAGTAAAATTTGATTTACAATAAGACTCACCTAAATCTACAAGAATCGCATGTTGTTGAGTAGTTAATTGTCCCAACAATTGTCTATAAGGTATGTCCTCATTAACAGAATCACATTTCTTGTGCTGTTCAGCTAAGAAAAGCCAAACTTCTCCCTTTTTATGTCGCGGAACTCCTGCAACACATCATTTAATTAATTATCTGAATCCATATAAATTCTAAATTGAATTCATGGATATTTTAGGGAAAAGTTATCTATGGTTTGGTTTAAAGGAGAATAAGTTGAAAATCTTTACCTAAGTTGACAGCTTTCAAGAGTTGATTATAACTAAACTGACAGTTAGGCCTCTGATCGTGTAGTAGTAATGCGTCCCATGTTTTAGTTGCGTCCCAGACTTGTGTGGCATCACTGAAATTCGGTATTTCATCGTAATCTAACTTCATTCGCTTGTCATAAGCCGAACTTTGATCATCTAATTTTAGTTCAAATAAAAATTAAAAATAATTAGTTTGTGTATAAAGTATTTGGGGCAAAATACTGGTATATATCATTTTAATGAGCTTAAAATTAATAGTTTTCATTTTCATAATCAAATGCCTGAAAAAGCCTCAAGTTGTGTTAGCGAGAAAATCAGTGTTGGGGTCATCGGTCATGTCAACAGATAGTGCCAAAATGTCATTTCAGAACAAAGATAAAAAATAGAGCATGCTTTTCAAAACTGTGATTCTATTTATTGTTTAAAAATTTACGGTATGGTTATTTGAAAATATAAAATTCATTATAATTCTGGCTTCAATTAAATATCAATTAAAACTACTTAATGAGAATAATAATCTATTAAAAATGATTCAATCAAAATTCAATATTCTGTATCAAACCTTGCAGTATTCGATTCTGTTTTTCCATTTTATTAAGAATAATTTGCTGTTTAATCGCCGAAACCCACATTTCTCTTAATTCTTTTTTAGTCTTCTTCTTTGGGATATCGTTCAACTCAAATGATTCACAATTTTCAGCAACATTTTTGTGCAAAGACTTTTTCACTTCTTTATTATTTGTGATATGAATGCGATTGAATATCGTCTGACGCCATGAACCTGAAGAAGTATTTCCAGAGGCATTGCTATTACTTCTACAGCTATTTTGTTGTGAATCGTCAGCAATTAAATGATTTAATTTTGTCTGAGAGCCCACTTTCATAAAAATATTAAGTAAAGGCTTCTTTGAAGGCTGATTATGAACCGCCAGTGATTCACTTCTGATAACAGTCTTCTCCTCACTATCTTTTACTAAATCTTTTATTTCCGAAAGTGTATTACTTCGAGGTCTGGGTTGTGGCGGATCTTCAGACAGATCATCGATTGGCGCAGATTTTTGTGAAGAACTCGGAGAATGAATCATATTTTCAGACGATTCGGTGCGACTTAACTAAAGGGTTCAGAAAATTAAATAATTTTAATAAAGGAACAAATTTTAAATTGTTTTATGAAGTTATTTTAGTCTTAAATATAAGTTTCATTTACTTTGGGAACAAAATTTCAAAGCATTTAATTGTTTATTTTGATGTTTTATGTTTATACTGAATAATAGAAAATCGTTTAAAGTTTTCGACTTTAAAACTTAAGAGTGAATTTATTTTTCGAGTTTATTAAGTTATTTGAAATATGTTTATAAAATTGAATTGATTTTATATCAAATTATTTCTATTATAACGAAGCCTGAGTCAGTTGTGAAGCTAGAATAGGGGAAGAGGAGGATAGATCAGGAGGTTTCACCTCTACTCAATCTCTAATTACATTAAATAATGTTATTTTCAGTTTAATATTCAAACTCCATTTGAAATAGTCTTGAATACAGAAACAAATACAAAATAAATTCAATAAATCTGTTTAAATATTTATAATACAAATAATATGAAAAATGTTTCAATGTTTATCGCAAAAAACAGTCACTAATGGAAACTTTTTACATGCATTTTGAATTATGTGTTTATCATGAGTTTCATGACTAATCGGTTTCTATGCTTTTTTCTAATGTTTGGTTAACTTACTCTTCATAATATTTATACAGTATATTGTATTTTTAGCAGTGAATTTTTTGCGATAAACATTGATTTGTAAAATATAGGAAAATCAAACTGAATATAAAGACGAATAAAATGACTTCAAATAATTAATAAAAGAGTTGTGTGAAAAGTCAACAGACGATAACTCAGATTCTGTTGAAACTCAAAATATAGACTTATTTTTAAAAAGTTTGAATATTAAAAAATAGTAATTGAATTAGATTTGAAGTTATTTGGACTAAATCTGAGAGATAATGATAGACAAAAATTTATTTCTCTAATAAATGCAATTGATTTACCTTAAAGATAGATTCAAAAGTATTCGATATCGAACTTTTCGCTTTCTCCTTAAAATTATCCAAAGCATTAACCGAAAGTCGTTTCTCAATCAGACTCTTCTCCGGACAATTAGTGTGCGAATGCTTTTTCTGTTTTGTCTCACAAATAGCCTTCAATACACTCATAAAAAGTTCATTCTGTTCGCGAACAGAACCAAACTTAAGCCCTTGACATTTGCTCAAAGTTTCATCGCGTTCACGACCAGGCAGTGAATCGATTCGATGTAAAATAAGTGCTTGTATTTTATCATCAGAAAGTCCCTCAACATCGCAACAAATCCTGTGAAACCAATGCATAGGACATGTCTCGCATATCAAAGTTGTCCTATTCTTACTCGATTGATAAGCATTACTAAACGCCTGTTTAAGTGAATGCATTATCTCACTGACCAACTTATCTGTTTGACATCTGAACACATGAATCACATAAGACTCGGGTGTGTTTAGAGCCGGCTCTCGACAGATAATCCCGAAGTGATCGGCATTTTTGATGCCTTGCGAACAGTGAGATATATTACTGAATGTCTTATTCAATACGATCTTATGCTTATCAGTACTTATTAAGCAAAGTTCGAGTTTTCCGATGAGAAAAAGCATCGTTTTATTTTGATATCTGATATTTCGAGGTCGGGTCAGATCAATAGATCCACCGGAACCGAGACGTGTTCTGCCGAACGGTAATGACAATTGTTTTTGCGTTGTCTCGACGTCACCGCTGACGGACCTCTTTCTTGTGCTCGAGTTATCGAAGACACTGTCGGGTGAATCCATTGAAGCTGAAGAACGCTTCTGGAAATCATACAAGTCTTTCAGTAGTGAAGCCCTACTGTCGGCGTCAAGACTTTGTGTGTTTGCGATCAAAGTTGTCGGCAATAAAAGACTAGATGGCGAAGAACTCATTTCGCTGGAAGACATGTTTGTCGACGATCTTTCACTGCCTTCTTCTATAACTTTCACCAGAAATCTTCTCGTGTTATAAGTCATCGGTTTATCATTATCTTTATTTTCAATCTTAATTGTAGTCCCATTTTGTTGGCTTTGTTTCAGATTCTTTTCATTCTTAAATTCAATTAATTCATTAGAATCCGGAATATCGGGTAAACTTTTAATACTGGATCCGCTGTCATGTCTTCTCTTTAACTCATTTTCAGTGTCTGTTTTGTCATCAGTTTTTAGATTTTCTAATTCTCTGAATTTATCGATTGCATCGTCGATGACAGTCGGATGCGCTCTCTTTTGAGACATCTTTAAAAAATTGAATTATGTTTTTGGTAATGATTCAAAATTTTAAAGTCAAATACTTTCAAAAAACATCTGTTTAGAATCAATGACAAATCACTTACTCGAATACTCCCGACGTACATAACTTCATATTGATTAGAATATGTTAGTATAGTCTCGAGTCCAGAACCACTTCTAGTCCGCTGTAATCCAAGTCCAGTCTGATTGTGCAGAACTTCTTTTGTCGATTCTCTCATTTTATTAAACAATTCCAATACCTTATTATGAAAAAGCATTGAATAGATGTTAAATTTTATAAAATAAGTTCAAATTATTTCGTTTGAATCCTATTTTAAGTTTATCAAAAAAATAAATCTAAGTTTTTCAGGGATTCATTCGTTCTCATTATACCACTATTCATGTCAAACTTAACCAACAAATAAAATAATTTAACATGAATTTGATGAGCAAAAGATAAATAGCAACTGTATAAATAGTGTTGACGTAATTTTGCATTAGTTAGCATTGACTTTATTTTTTTCATCATAATATTTAAGTAGATTATAATAATTAGATTTTTATTTAGATCTAATTCTCTGAACTTATTGACCTTCAATATTTAATTAAAATAAACTATAAGATAATAACAATGTGAAAGTTCAATAATAAATAATAGCTTAATAATGTTCTGAAAAGTTCATTATTTTTCACAAAGTTCATTAAAATTTAATTATCTTTGAATTAACGTAAATCCAGGCATTGATTTTTGAGTCAATAACAGTTCAGTAAATTGAAGCCAAAAAACTCAAGTCCTGTGAAAATCGATTTAATTTATTGCTCAATACATGTAATAAATACTTCTATATTTCATGCAATTGTATTAGAATATAGTTTTCAACAGACTTTATTCCTCTAATTTAATCCAAAGATGCAATAAATAATACTTTTCTATATCTAAAGCTATGAATATTTCATAAGTTTTATTGCATAATAATTTCATACTATATATGTTGTGAATATAGAGAAAAATTTATTTCGAATATTTATGTGAATAATTGTTTGGCTTCACTTTATTTGTCTATTAAATATGAATTTACATTATTATGACCTCTAATGGATGTATTGATTGAATTCATGACTTTATTCTCAATGATGACTATTCTATGTTTTAAAATATATTTCTACTCAAAATAAAATAAGAAATAATTTTTAGTCAAAAGTATCGTACAATAATCGAATTCAAAAAATTAAACATCGAATAAATTGAGCTCAATTAGTTATTTAGTTCAATTTAGTTATTGAAATGGATGAATCCAAATAAATTCTTTGATAATAGCTGAACATTTTTCAAGAATTCAATAGTTTGTAACCCATAAAGAATAAAACTCTTATATTTTTAGGTCATATGTAAGAAATTTAGGTCATATTGAGACAAATTGCCTTTTTGTGAATCAAACTTATTTTTAAGACAAATCTATCGATTATAAGTGTTATATGAAATAAATTGCATAAGACTTTCACCTATAAACTAAAGTTTATAAATTCTATTTTTAACTGCAAATTAATGACTCGCATGTTTTCCCCCAACTTATTATTGTTGGCAGAATTCACAGGCAGTGAAAATAACAGACAACTTGGAGACTAAATTGAGCCTAAGCTTAAAAAATTGAATAATCACTGCGATCATCAATGATATGTATGACGAAAACTCTTTTTTATTATGAGAAGAAATTTCTTAGAATATGATACATGACTTTATAAATAATTTATTGGAAGCCTAAGAGACAAAAATTTCGCAATTTCTTACAGCAAATTTAATGCATAAGTGCGGGACAGATAGAAATAAGTCAGATTACAAGTCAGATTACAAATGATGAAGCAATTGTTACGCCTATTTTTATTCAACTATAGATAATCACCCATGTTTTCGAAACATATTTTTCTTCGTTTTATAAATAAATGTTGAATTTTATTTGAAACATAATTATTTGCAATGTTTAATTAAAAATATTTATAAATAACATATTTTGAAAATGATCAATAAAATAGAAAAAATTGATAAGTCGTGATAAAACTAGGTTTAAATCAAGTTTGTTTTATATTAATTTTTTCTGAACTAATATAAATATTTTGTAATTGAGTTAGAATTACAAGTTTAACTCAATAATATTTGAGAATCGTTTTCAAAAAAAATGGATTTATTTTAGAAAGAATTTGTTTGAAAAAGGGGATATAAAAGCATTCGAAAAAGTGGGGTTCGAAAAAATGAATTTTGAAAGAATGGGCTTAAAGCCCAACTATACTTTCAAATACATTAACTTTTACATTGAACTTTCACGTGCTCATCACAAGCTCTTTTTGTTTTATTCATTTGCTGAACATTATGGTATCCATTAAGATAAAATCTACATCTTTTTCCAGGAAAGCTAAACTAGAATGGGTTAATGCTCTTCTATTTTCTTTGACAGAATGGTTATAATTAAGGTCAAACCCCATTTATACTCTTTCTCTTTTAATAATACAGAGTTTCAAATTAATAGCTCTTTTTATAACCTTTCGAGGAATTATAATTTTGCAATTTTTCAAACTCTTTTCAGAATTCAAAGAATAGTTGAGAAAGCATTCAGATTAATTACTGTAGAATTTTTATGCATAAATCGACTCCTGATTAACTTAATACTAAGTAAAAATTTTGCATAATGTAAGAGTAGTCAGAATTGTTTAATCAGAACTGTTTATATTAATAGATGTCTATATTTCTTAGATAAACATTTCGATGAGCCTTATAAACAAATTCTAATTTTTTCGAAAATCTGATCTAAAAATAGAAGATAAAATTTTCCACTGGAGTAAAGGCTTGACAATAACTTATCGATTTCGACTTCCGATTGTTTTCTCAGTGAGAATGAAATGAATATAAGGATTTGATTTAATAGTATTGACTTTAAGCTTGTTATTGAATAAGAGCAGCCAATGTCATGCATTTTCATACCCTTAGTAACAAAACTTTTATTCAAACTCTTATGCAAATACTGGTAATAATAATTTTTTCTTCGTTTGATAAGTTATTTTGAAGAGCATTTACTCGAGTTGATTATGTCTAAAGTCATTTTGAATTCAAATATGATTCGTACGCTCGATGAAAAATATAAACTATTAAAAATACTTTAACTTTTATATGGTTTTAAACCGGAAAACTGTTTTCACTGCAGAACATATGCTTAATGGGATACTGTATTTGACAGATTGCATGAAAATTATAATAAATACCATTAAATTCAATGTGTTTAAGAGATAAATATCGTTTTATTACTTATTTTGCTCTTTAAGTAATAGGAAAAATGTTATTTTCAGTTCCCGGAAATATTATTCTAAATAAATATAAAATCTACAGTATTTAAGTATTGTTAATATTTATTTTGAAAAGCGCGTTGAACTCGCATTGATTTAAAGTCTAAAAAGTCGATACTTATACTCAACAATAGCAATGTTTCACAGAGTTAAATAGCAGTTAAAATTTGATACTTAACTATGAAAGGGTTCGAAATGCTATAAGTTTAATAATATTTATCAATAAAGTTTAATTGATATTAATTTTCACTACACTATTACCAAACACAATAAAAAAATTCCAAATAACATATTATTAAAAAACTTGTTATTGTAATTCAATAACAATTCAATTTATATAACAAAAATTTTCCGAATGAAATATTTCTAACAAACTTAATATTGGAATTCAATAACAACTTTGTAATGACAATAACTTGTTTTTCTCAATTGTCATTTGATTGGCAATAAATTAATGAAATAATTTGCAACTCAAATACAAAAGTCATTCTTATTTGATAATAAAAAACGATAAATACTCACAATATTCTCATCTTGTGCTTGAAATATATGTATAGTAAATGGTGAATCAGCTCTATCACGATAGAGATATGAAAACCATGTCCTATCCTGACTGGTTTGAGTGAATTTAGAGATATTATGCAGAGGATGATAAAGCAACACTTGCTTATCATTCAGATTGATTATCTTCACGGCTGAATCAGTGATCTCTAAACTTATATTAATAGCTGAATAAACATTTTTATCTTCACCACAGATTGATTGCCGCTTAATATCTGCAATAATCCAGGGAAGCATTGGAAGTGTATAACTCTTATCGAGTACAGAACTGCCAATATATTTAAAACGATACGTTCGATGATTTGATGATCGCTGGGCTTTAGGTGATGAGGGCTTAAACTTGGAATCTTTCATTGCATTTAAATCTTCAGATAATTGACCTCTACTTATGCTATTCAACGATCTTTGCTGAGGAGTTTCTACTCTTGAATTCATACGATTTTCAGTCAGATCGATAGCGCTCCCAACTGTTCGTCTTAACCTTGCTGAGGAATAGTTGCTTGAGTAAAGCTCGCAAAAGGCCGGGCCCATCATGGCTGATAAATTGATGTTTTCAAGTTTTTTATTTTAAAAATGAAAACACGACATGAATATCAAAATAACACTGAATATAGATTAGCTTAATGGCGTTGAAAACAATAATGAAGCATCAGTTGCTGTGTTGATGAATAAATGGCAGTTTTTTGTCCTTAACACAGCTGCTCAATATCTCAAAATAAGACTGCGCTAGAGTGACGTTCTTTCAGTCAGCTTAGCTATTATTGGGTACAAATATTTATTTGACTAAACATCAGACGTATTATCCTATTTGAAAATCTAACATAATTTTCCTCAACTTTATAAACATATTTTTGATCCTTTCTCATAACTCAAAATAAGCTGACTTTTTATTATGATTAATTGTCCCGCAATTTAGAAACTTATTATAAACTATTTGATCAAATAATAATACGGATTGTGCTCATCAGTTGCTTCTCTCATAGGCGTTGGCTTTATGTATAGTTAGTGTTACGCAAACTCATAGCTCTTTCAGTGCAATCACCGATTTGGTCAGCAGATAATCCATAAATAATTCTTATCAAACTTCAAGAGAAGAAACATATTTTTAGAATAAGTTCAACTAAACTTCGAGTCTTGACTTCATAACTTCATTGTGTGGCTGAAAGTTCAAAATTATTTTTATTGTACTGTTTTGTCACTTAATTATTCGTATTTTGTTAGCTTAGTTAGTGATTCAGCTTTGCTTTTTACCCGTTATGTTATTATTTTGATTTTTTTTTGTAAAGCTATTGTTCAGAATAGAAATGCTATTTTTATCTAAAAATATTGTTTTCGATAATTTTTTAGTCAACTCATTATCAATGTCACAGCTTTTCAATTTCATAATAACATGAATCGAATTTAGTAAAAGATCATTTTCAAAAAGCTTTTTCAAATTTTTTTCTTTTATAAATGCATTAACTGTTTATTTGAATAATAAGTTAAGAGAAAGAGGTTTTACTATTTTAAACTTCAATTAACAAAACAAGATATTTTTCAAAAAAAGTTAAAAAAAAGTATGACATAATACAGATCCAATTTATTAATACTCTTCATTAATATTGATATGTTTTGTTCATAATATTATTTGTTCATGTGAGGTATTTTTGTACATTTTAAAGGAGAAAATATTTTTTATTTTAATCTAAGTTCGAACTATTAAACTCTTTTTCTCAACTTATTACTCAAATATACTCATATTAAAAGCATTATGAGAAAAAGTCCGAAAAAGCTTGTTGAAGATGAACTTTTTCAAAATTTCGTTTCATACATAAATAATCAATCTTGAAAAATATTATTGAGTAATAAAAAGTAATAATTACGAAAGAAGTTATTTAAGTTTTATGAATTATTTTCTGAATATCAAATCTAGAATTTAAAAATTTTATTCAATTGAGTCATTAAATTCTAATATTTATGATCATAAACATTAGTAAAACTATTGAAAATTATTTCATTGAGAATAAATTTCATAATTTCTCAAAATATTCAATTCTTTTATACCATCATTTGAGAAAAAATTCTTTCTTATTATAATTTATTCTGCTATTATTCACGTTAAGTTCAATTAAAAATATTTTTCTTGTAAACTCATATTTTCTGAATTAGATAATTATAAAAAAAATCTATCAAAAATACTTATAATTTTTTAGAGTTAGAATAATTTATAAATTAATTGTATGGTAAAAATAAAATAAATAATTAGCAGACTTAAAAAATCCAAAAATTATAACAAAGACATTCTAAATCATTTTTTTAATTCACTAAAAGTTAAAATTATAAAAAAATTACAGAACAGTGAATAACAAATCTGAAGATAAAACTTATATTTTTTCATATTTACTATAAAAACACGGACAGAACTTTCTCATAAAAGTTTGAAAACAATTAACTTGTTCTTTAGTCTCGGGTTCAATAGAAAACATCTCAATCTTACTTAAACTCTTATTTCTAAGAAGTAAAACTTCATCTCTAGTAAGTCCGGGTTTATCTTCTGATTTACGTGAAGCTGTACTCGAGGTTTCGCTTTTCTTTCTCTTAATCTTACCATTATTTTTATTATGATTATTAACAATAATTCTTCCAAATTGTTTGAAACGCTTCAAAGCGTCGGTCGGATCGAAAGACATACTGAGACCTAATTTTGCGAACCTAGTCTTGAAAAGTTCGTCCATTTGACGGCTCTGTTCAGGTGAAAGGTAGTTCTGCCAGTCGCCTATCACACCCTCAAAACTCGATTGCTTAACTTCATTATCAATTTCATTACCTTTACTATCGATCGATTTTTCCCTTTTAGGCAAAAGTTCGAGTAATTCACTAATGTCTTCATCAGTTAATTCATAGTCAAGAAAATCAACAATAAGTTTTGTGATTGAATTTGTTTCCTATCAATAAATAATTAGATAATTAGATATTGCTTTGATATTATTTATGGGTTATTTACTATTTTAATTTCTTCATATGAGATGAATAAGACATTGTCGGGATATGTTTGAGACAATTGCCAATAGGATAATACGTGATAAAACCAATCGCCGTATAGCAAGTGTCCATTCATGTAAAGTTCGAAGAAATCGTCAAATGATGATAATATTCCTTTTACTCTATGGTGATAGTAATACGCAACCACATGATCTTTAGGGTTACGGACCAAATAAATAACCTCAAATTTAAAATTCAATTTTATTTTATTCTGTTTTTATCTTTCATTCAATATATTTTTCATGTCTTCTGCATAAGAAATACATTTTTTCTAGTTTATTATTAATTTGAATATTAAATTACTCAAAACTTTGTATAATAAATTACTAATTTATTAAGATCGAGATTTTTTAAAAAGTGAATAATAAGGATATTTAAATAAGATTTTTTAGAATCAAAATTGAAAAATATTTGACTATGAAAAAAACATTATCCGTGATTTTCAACTATATATCGATATCTCCTTGCATTGAATTTTGAATTATAAGATTTATTAATTAGAGTGCTTTTGAATAATCTAAATAAACTTTTAGATCGTTTTTTATTTAGATTGACTATATTTTAAAGATTATGAATGTCAAAAAAATATATTAATCAAAGAGTCGAGTAAGCAAATACTCATTGAATGATTAGATTTTAATTAAAACCTCAATATAAATAATAATTCAATTAAAAATGGCATAATTAGTTAGAAATCTTATTTATTGCCTTTTATAGAGTATGCGAATCTGAGTTGGATTCCATCAGAATCTCAAATAAAGAAATTAGAGTCCGTTCAGAGAAATGTTACTAAATTTGTTATAAAAAAAGTATAAATAATTTTTCTTATAATCAGAGATTAGAAAATTTAAACATTGAATCTATAGAAATGAGAAGAGAAACTCGTACTTTAATTACTGTTTTTAAATGTATACATAATTATAATGACGTTTCAGACTTATGGAAAAATATTTTTGAACCAAAAACCAAAAAATATCAGAAATGGTATTCTTTTAGATATTCCTAAAACAAGATTAAAATTTTGTGACAAAAAATTTTTTATTAATTCAATGAATATTTTTAATTCTCTTCCTATTTTTGATAAGAAATGAGACTCAAATGTCAAGTTATGTTAAAAATGTTAAAATATTTTTGTATAAATCAATTCTATTTAACTAATTTGTATTGATTAACGCGTTATAAATGAATAAACTTGATTATTATTATTATTAAACTATCCATTGGAATTATCAATTTTGGTCATTCATAGTTATCGCACAAATAATTGGGAAACACTAATGAAAATTTTAAAATATGATCAATAAAATCTCATTCCGCTTTTCCAGTTAAACGAAATAGTTTTTATTCAACAAAACTTATATTAATGAGTTTTAAATATTCTTTAATTATCAAAAAAATTTGTAAATAAAGTAATTTTTCTGAATAAATTCTTACTTTACAGAGTGTTTCTTTGACTTTATCTGGAATCAACTCAAACGGTAAATTAGTTGTCAAAATTCTGGGAGACTTAAGACCTTTAAGCCATCGAACGTGACCATAAGGATTGGCCACTTCTAGCTTTGCCACCTGTGCCGCTCTTTGTCTACGTGAAGGGTTCTTCTCATTAATCTTATTAACAATAAGAGTAACAATTTCTTCGATCACTTGAGAACCTGATTGTGGATATGAAGCTATATAAATATCATCTTCACGTACTTCAAAGTCTGGTAAGTCGTCGAGTACTTTAGGATGGATTATATCGCCCGGCAATGAAACGTCTTTATAGGTTAGTATTTTAGGGAATGATTCCTGATATGCGACTCGTTTGATATTAGCATCAAGTAAGCGGTCCTTTTCACTGGTCTGACGAACAACTTTTGATGAATGTCGAGCAAAACTCAACTTTTTTAATGAATTTTTAATGCCTTGCATTTATATTAGTAGTTTGTTAATTAACTTTAACAATCAATTATTATTTTATAATGAGATGAAAACCTTTTGCATTTTATGCTTGATATTATTGTTTGAAAAATTATGAAAATAATTGAACGGATGATGTATTTCCTGAGTTTGTATTTTATGTTTGTGGAAAAAGCCTGTTTAGTATGAAAATAAATATAAATATGTAATCAAAACTTTTTTATTGAGTTTGCTGTTAATGTAGTTTCAATAATGCATTATTTATGATATAGTATTATCTGATATTAATGGTTTGTATTTCAAGTTGAATTATCAAGAAGTAGGATAATCATTTTTCCCTGTCATACATTTTAATTGAGAAAATATCTTAAAATACATGTTCTAATTATTAAACTCTCTTTTTCTCAACAGATTGTTCAAAATACAGATAAATCAATTATTATGAGAATAATATATTCCGGCAAATTTTGACCCGCCATCTATGCTCAAAACGTTTATTATTTACTAATTCA